>JAOEGS010010644.1:3889-24678 GCA_025447755.1 Corythornis vintsioides
GACACTGAGCAGAGTCTGGCTCCATCCTCCCTACACTCACCCTTAACATATTGATAGACATTGATGAGGTCCCCCCTAATAGTTCTGTGTAATAATTCTGATGACCTGTCTTTTCTCACCTGACCTGTCAGTCTCACAGCTCTCCATTTCTGCCTTGAACAGCCTGCCCTGCCCTGATGTTACTGATGACAACAGCTCTAAGGGTCTGGCCTGGGTCCTCAGCTCTTCTTGACTGCAAAACAGGGGTCTAGAAAAATCTGTCCCCTGAAGTGAGATGTTGATGTTTAAAACAACAGCAAAAAGCTAATAAAGTGCAACAGCTGTGCCTAGGCATATAGATTTGAAGTATGGTTCTGAACAAGTATCACTCACGTTGTCACTGCAGGGTATAAGCCTGGAAGAAACTTTGGGCTATTGAGACTTATGTCAAGGTCAAAGGATGACAAAAGACCTTCAGAGGTCTTACTGATTATTGGAGGTGGCAGGGGAGAAACAGCAGCAACATATTGCTGGATGTCTCCAGGCAGACAGATTGTTGATACTCTTTCCTCTAGGGGCCAATCTGACATGCTGTGGAGGAGCTATAGATAGTCTAAGCTCATCTTTGTGCTGTCCACATACTGTCATTCTGTCTGTGCAGAGCTCAGCTAGGGAGTAAGCTGTGCTGTGACTGTGCCAAAGTAATTTGTTTTCTAATATTTTTACTCCCCAGAAGGCTGCTCTGAAACCTGCTAAGTAATGTCAGCTGAATATTGACAGCAACACTGGAGAAACAAAATGCAGTAAGTAAAACACTACAGAGGACTGCAAACCTGCAGAAAAAAAAAAATTGTTTTCCTGCTATTTGGTGATTTATTTATTTTTTTGTTTTCTGCTGTTGGAACCTGTTGAAAGAGGGCATAGGAGTGATAGAGATGTCTCCAGTTCCAATCAGTGCACCAGAAGGATTCCAGCACTGGGCAGCACTATAGCACTAGATTAAGAAGTTCAGACACTTTGTGCCAGGGATAGGAGTATGAGTGTAGGACCACTCTTTTAACTGGAGTTGTTATTAGCCTGGCTTATCTGTACTGAGAAACTGTGTTTAAAAAGCTCCAAAATACTCTTCCCCATCAATATGGTTAAAAACACCAGAAGAATTGAGTGTTGCACCTTTCTTTTATAGGGTGACTGCAGAGCATCCTGAGAGCAGGCAGGTGTATGCACCTATGGCTTTGTGTACCTGATTACTAGGTAGGTGTTGACAGAAAAGCATTAAAATATATCAGTGTGGTAAAGCTAGACAATTTTTTTCCTCACTAGTAAAACAAATCCTCCTCTACGTAAGCTGTTGATATACTGAGAAAGGGAAAGATGAGTCCTTTGCCCCTTGCCTTGAATGATTGCCCAAAGGAATTTTGGGCACAGGGTTTGGTTAAGCAAAGTAATTTGTCTCCTGAAACCTACAGATCTCCCAAAAGCCATAAAGCCCCTGTGCCAGCACAGTCTCAACTCCAGCTGAAGCTCAGAGGGATTGCTTCCCCAGCTCTCCACGTGGGAAGGTGTCAGTGAAGGGCTGGGGGTGGGCAAATGGGAGTCAGAAGGGTGTCAGAATGGCCTGGAAGTGATGCCAACAGTCTCAGGGGAACTGATGAGCAGATACCACCATGGAGAGCTTATCCCTCAGCCAGCTGCTCCCCCTTCTCTCTGAGGGCCATGACCCTCCCAGAAAGTCCTGGAGCTTCAGTTCCCCAGATTGAGGGGAAAGAAGAGAGAGAGAGAGGTAGCATAACTGTAAATGCTTCATTATCTGTTTTTATTTAACACCCTAGAAGATACTCTTTCCTTTTCCTACTGAAACATTTAATTCACTTTCCTAGCTGAATACTATTATCACCTTCCTTCTCCAAATCCTCTTCTCAGTGGTTGAGAAAAACACCCTCTTATCTATCCATCCTTTTGCTATTATTGTGCCCTGTGGGCCTTTGGGAAAAACTTCCTTGTTTTTGTTCCTAAGCAGGAAAAAAACAGTGTTTCCTATGCCTGTAGGAGTTAATGTGCCTTCTGCTAAGGAAACAACCTTATTCTGACAAATATTGCAGCTGCAAATGATGAAGGTGCTGATGCAAGGCAAAAAAAAAAAAAAAAAAAAGTCAGTGATGTATTTTCACCTGGAATATAAGGAGGAAAGTGGGATACTTGCTTTAACAGCCACGTGCTTCTGTCCTTTTTGAAGAAGATTAAGCCACACTGAAAGGTTCATAAAAGCAGCAGGCTGAAATAATGTAGTCTGAGTCTATAAAATGAGTTTCAAAAAAAGGAGTAGTTAACAAATCTAGTCCTGGTAACAGCACTGCAAGTGCAGAACATGGCTTTTTGTCAGATCTCAGTGGAAGAGAGAGCTGTAAGTAACATAGCAGGTGTTATCTCAGTCGTTTGCACCTCAGTAAATATGTCTAATGGGTTTTCTCCTAGGTAGCAGCACTAAAATTAGACAGGGGGAAAATAGGTGTGAAGTTTAACAGAAAGATAGCTGCTTTGCTTCCACTCTAGCATATTTAGTGAGCAATTTGTTTTAATTGAGGTTATTTACAGTTGTTAGCTGCTGCAAATGTATCCTCTTTTTCCTCTGTACAGGGGGAAATCTTCGTTTGAGGTCCTAACTTTCTGTCAAGGGATGGGGTACATGGTCTCTCCCAAAAGCAGGGCCACAGACTTGCAGGCTCTAGGTTGTTGAAGAACTATTTTTCACTATGACTAGCAACCATTTGCTCCCTGTGAGAGGTGACTGGCCAGCTGTACAGCAGCACATCCTTCTAATCCTCAACCTGAATACTGAAAATAGCCATGTATGTTCAGATAGCTGTGCTAAAAAGAATCATATGGCTGAAATATGTGACTATGTCATAGTCTAGCACTGGTCCCAGTGAACACTCACCAGTAGTGAGGTGCAAGACCAGGGCAGTGGGAAGGGTCCAGTCTGCCTATCCTGTCTCTTGTAGCACTTCCATCAGTTCTGGTCCCAGTTTTTCATTGCTGAATGGGTGATTAGGATACAGTATGAACACACTGCTCCTGATCCTCCATTTCCTGCTGCCTTGCTCATCCTTACCACACTGGGTGGGTGAAAACCCTGCCTTCTCACCTCAGGTTGCCTCCTGCTCAGCTCACACTCTCATTGCAGGCAGGAGCTGGATGCAGAGCAGAGGGAGTGGTGGCTCAGGCACCACCACATGATGGCTCCTGCTAGGAACCCATGTCCTGGTGCCAGGCTCTTCCCTCCCTGCAGGTGCAGGCAGATGGGCTCTGCCAAACCCTGCCTTGGTTGAAGTTTCACCTCCAGCTGTCCTGCCTTGGCCACAGCTTGGTGCACCCTGGCTGCTGTGCTCTCCTTCACCAGTTTTACAGGTCTGTGTGAAGCTCTGCACCAAAACAGTTCCTGCTCAAACACATGTTCCTTTCTGCTGTCTTTGTCCTGAGGCATTACCAGGATTGTAAAACAGATACCTGGAGCAAACTGTGTGTTGTGTCTATAATGGCTGCCTACAGTTTTCCATCTTGCAGCATTAGATGTATAGATCTTTGAATCTTTTAGACATATGGATCTTTTGAATCTTTTAGCACCAAGAGTGATGAATTAGTTTGGCATCTGCCCATTGGCAAGTCTGGCCACAGCACAACTGTTTGTAGCTGTCTTCTGTAAAGGTGGTTGTGGTGGAGATCTCTGGAAAAGGAAACTGGAGAATTTCTAGCAGACTCTGTTGTTCCCCTGCTCTTCTGAGAGACTTCCCAAGGATTGTAAGGCTGTGGCTGAACACTGCTTGTTTAACACCTGGGCTTCAAATTTAATCACAGAATTATTGAGGCTGGAAAAGACCCCCTGAGATCAACAAGCCCAGGCTATGACCTATCACCACCACATTGGCCAGACCATGGCACTCAGTGCCACATCCGACCTTTCCTGCAATGCCTCCAGGGATGGTGACTCCTCCACTCCCCTGGGTGGTCCATTCCAGTGCCTGATCACCCTCCCTGTGAGGAATTGCTTCCTAATGCCCAATCTAAACCTCCCCTGGTGCAGCTTCAGGCCATGCCCAGAGACCTGAAATTTGAAGCATCTGCTGATCATTCCAATGTTCTTTTTGTCAAATGATTTATAACATACAGCATCCTGCAGATGTTGAGGCAGACTGGATGCTCTCTAGGGTGTTTTTGGGGGTCCCATCTCCTGTGAAAATTTCCATTCCTTGACTTGATGAATTCCAAATTCATGGAAAGCTTCCAAAGAGAAGCAAGGAACCCAACTTTTGATAAGATGTGATTAAAAGTAATTTCTGCAATGTCTTTTTTTTTTAAATTTTTCTGCAAGTTACTACACTGAATATTTACAATTTATACTAAGCAAAATAATTAGTAAGTACTTGGAAATTATGTTTGTCAAGTATATTACTTTAGAATTTACATTTGCTGAAATAAATTAATAGCTGTGGGCACTTGATGAGGTAAAAGTTGAAATATGGACTAAAGTATTAAGAAGGAAGTAGTAATTTGGATGAGCCAGTAAATCCAGTGTGAAAATTAAATAAAATGAACATTTCCCAGATAGAACTTTCTGTGTCTGCTCTGTGTATAGCACATAAAACCCGAGGCTATAATCAGATGTTGTTGACTTAAGCAGAGAGAGAAAGGTTTCCAGGATTATTTGTTCTTTTCATTTCCTTTGAGAATAAGTTTATCTTTGATAGTTCCTACCATTTTTTCCTCCCTCATCCTCCTTCTGGCAACCTGCACCTCTCTCAGGGTCTGGGGACTACTTTGTGGTCATGCGGCAAGTTTTACTCACCAAGATGGCACAGGTCGTTTGATCCTCACGACGCTCGCCTCTCGCTCACCGTCCTCTTGCTCGGGTTTGTCCTCTGCTTCCCCGTAGCCACTGTCCTCTGCATCCAGGCTGTCCTCACGGCTCTTCAGCAGCAGCTCTTGCTTAGCCCCCTCTTTTTCCTCTTCTTCCATCTGTTTCCAGCCCTTGGTGAGCTCTGACACCACGTTTGAACACTTTCTCCTTATGGTCGGAGATAATTTGCCGCTAAGAATTTTGTCAATAGCGCTGGATTCTTCCCTGGGCTTGGTCAGCCCTGAGCTGCTGTTGTTGCTCTCATACCTTTCACTGAGGAGGCCAACATCACCTCCTCGTTCGTAGGCTTTGCTGACAACTGTTTTGGTCACCTCTCTGCTTCTAATGCTGAGCTTTTTGAGGGCTTCATCTGACTCCATTGCAGTTTTTTCAGTGTCTGTTACCGTCACCGATTCCTTCGCTGAGGAATTTCCATCCTCTTCTCCCTGGTCCCTCTTGCCTTGTGGAGTTGGCCATTCTTTGCAGGATCTTTCTTGGTCGGGCTGATCCGATGAGTCTTCTGCAGGAGGGGCCAATCCTGAGGGGTCCTGGGCTTGCTTCACTTGGTGGTCAGATGCCCACTGCTGCCAGCCTCGTGCCACACTGAAGACCAGGCTGGCCATTCGGATCTTGTGGACAGCCCTTTTCGCAGGAGTCGTGCTCAGCTTTTCTCCAGGAGCCATGCTATCCTCTGCTGCCATCCTGCCTTTCCCCTTGGTGTGCTGAGCACCCTCGGGATGAACTTCCTGAAGTGAATAATGTCCCCTGAAGGGAGCTGCAGACATTTAAATAGAAGCAGGAGCAGTTTGTGCCCGTGGAAAATATGTGAAACATTTCTCACAAAGATACAGTATCCTCGCTGGTACCCAGGGCTTTTTTTTTTAACTGCAGGGTTGCATTTCATCACAGCAGATGAATGATGCATGATGTAAACAGGGTGACACAGACCTGCACTGGAAATAGTGGGAAATTAACAGCTCCTTTAGCCGCTGGAAATTCACAGCTCCCGCCACTGCTCGGCTCTCAATTTGTTGCCAGGAGTCTTGTTCTTCTGGAAGTGCAGAACTTGGGTTAGAGATACTGACCAGAGTGTCTGAAACTGCTAAATGTGAAGTGCTGTCAGCTGCTGACAACTTTGGCTGGAGTAAAGACCCCCTGTCATCCTCCTCGTGGGGTGTAAAGCCAGGAGCAGCCTGTGAATGAGAAATTCTTACACACTCCTCCTAAAAAGATGCTGGATGATTTCTTCTTATTGCTCATATGTCCAAGGAAATTCAAGTTTGTTAATTTTTTAAGAGGTATTTATGTCCTCTGTTCCCAGTCATTATCTATTAATGTCAGGCTATTTAGAACGTGCCCTCAGGGGGGTCTGGGAGCATTATCGTGTTGGGTGTCACTGCTGAGGATGAGGGAATCACTATCCCTAGGCTGGAGATTGTGATATTCAGTACAACTAGATCAGATGGATTAATCATCTCCTGGTTATAGGATTCTGATACAATCAAGTGTAGGCTATTTAATTCCTGACTGCTGTTTGGGAAGTTATATCTAAAACTTAGTGTTTACTTGTATACCATTTGCAGCAAAATTATGTTTATTATGTGCAGTATATAGAAAAAACCCTACATTTCCTAGGAAACTTTGTGATCTCTTCATTCCAGAGGACTTCCTGGAGTATGTTCATATTTGAATTTGTACAATTTAGTGAACTGCTATAACTATTGTAGCATAATAATAAACATTTTCTGAGATATCCTGTCCTGTGGTGTCCCATTTCATAGGATAAAGTTTCCTAAATAGGAACAGAAAATGGCATTGCTTTTCCCCTCCATCATACCATGCAGCTTACAGGGTGACCCGTGGCACTTGCCTCGTGGTGCTCTGAGGCACACTGAGCTTCAAGGAATTCTGTTGGCTTTGTTGGTGTTACAGCAGAGATAAATATGGACTCTGTGCTCTGCCCTTTCTCTCTGTTAAAGGCTGGGCTGTTTGAAGTAGGTTAGATCATATCTAGGTCGTGTTTAATAATATGAGACTATATCATATCTGTGACTTCTAGGCAGAATACCTCATTAATCTGTGGGGTCGTTTCCTCTTCAAAACTGATGACATAATTAAGTTAGTGTTGATATTAGCTGTTTACTCATACTTCTATTATAGAAAGAAATGTGTCACCTCTGTATCATGTCCAATCTCAGCCATTACCTACTTCATCATGACTGAAATGGCATTGTGAGGTGTACTGATGTAACTTGATGAGGAAGCATCTGTTACCAATTATTTATTTTGGTGGAATTTTAAGGCTGTTCAGGAATGGGAGCATCTTATGTTTAAAAAGCTTGTGTGTTCCTTCATATACAAGGAAGGTGCAAGTGAAATGGAATAATGTAGATGCAGAATAGAAGTATGACACCAGCTCATTAGATCATTCTATGTCATTTCTTGAGTGTAAGGGTGTCCCAGGCTTGAGAAATGAGCTGAAAGCTAAATGCAGAGGTAAGGGGTGAGGCCAGGAAAGCAGTGCAGTGAAACTTAAGTGACTGTGGAAGCACAAACATGGAGTGTAAGGATGGTAAGAGACTCCTGTTGTAAGATCATATATTACGTAACATCATAATAATATAGTATAATGTAATAATAGAATGTAATATATTACATAACAGCTCCACCTGCATCTGTTCAGGTTCCTGGTTTAACTGTTTTTAAAGACCACCAGCACTAGATGCTCCCAGCTCTGCCTAGGAAATCTTCCAGTGGTTAACTGACTTAAATGAAACCTCTTCTGAAGACCAATGTCCAGTTCTGTCCCAGCACTTTAAGCATCAATCCCTGCCAAGAACAGAAGAATCCCACTCTTTCTGAGGCAGCCTTTCTTTGAGAAGACTCCTGTATTTCTTCTTAATCTTCTAAATGGACCCCACTTCTTCCCAACTTTTCTCAATAATCCCTGATCATGCTTTTGCCAGCTTCTGGATTCCCTACTCTATGTCCACATCTTTCTTCAAGTGTGATGCCCAAAATGGGGCTGGAATTCTGCTTTGAGGTGCTCCATGGTGTGGAAAATGGCAAGATGTATGTTGTGCTCCTGGTTCATATTCTACTTGTAATGCCCAAAGATTCCAAAGACCTTCTTGCTAAATGGCCATCTGGATTCACAGAGCTGAGTGTTCCTTCCTATGTGACCATCTTTGTTGTTATTAAATTGGGTTCTGATTTACTGATAGCTTTTCAGATTTGTCATCACCAATTTTATTTTTATTCTCTGTTCCAGCATTCTTCAGTTTGATTTTTTATTTCACAGGTGACCTGTCTATTCCACTTAGGCATCACAAGTGAAAATAGCAGGTGTGTATAAAGTAGACCCAGCTAATAAACACATTCATTTGGATAGAAAGTTATTGACATTTGATTTTGTGTAGGCTTTCAATTAATTCTGTACTATTTCAATCAATTTTGCATATGAGATAAAAATGTACAGACTGTCTGTGTAGCATCTACTGCTCCTGCCCATCTTTGGGGGTTGTAGTTGTATTTAAATTCATTGCATATTATGGACTAATGAAAACCACCAAGATCACAGATCTAAACTACTATTAAAGCTACATTGAATGACAGGATGTTAAACAAATGTTTACTTTAAATTGGTCACTATTTTAAGCTGAAGTTACAACATCACAGAGTTGTCCAAAGTGCTAGTGAAACTTTAATGCCATTATTCTGAGGATAACAACATTTTAAGCTAATTTTAGGGTGTCAAATGATATTGCCTTGAAATGTTTTGAATGGTGCCTTATTTTATATGGTGATATTACCAACAAGAGGTTAATCATAAGAAAAGGAGATCTGAGTCATCCAATCAGATTCGTACTTTGAGGCTTGCTGACTTTACAGATGTTTCACTGTAGTAAAAGTACAATATATCATTCATTCATTGTAATGTTTGGGTTTTTTTTTTTTTGTGTGGAATAGCAGGTCAACACTCCAGTTTCTGTGTCTAATGTCCCTCCTGGCAGTTCTAAAACCAATAGCCACCCTTAGGGCACAGGTATATTTTAGACTGGCATTTTCTACATGTCTTCCACAGGTCAGAAGGCCACAAGGTGTGCTCCAGTGCACAGCAAGGCTTGGGAATGGTGACTGTGTCCTGGCCTTTCAAACGTTCAAAATCTATCTGGCAGTCAGTGTTGAGGAGCCATTTCTGCAGAAGGTTCATAGGAGAAATAGCAATTGGAGAAAGAAATAGATGAGCAAGCTTGATGCTTCTGTTTGAAGTTGTAAACTCCCTTTTCCTTGCTCCTAGCTGACTGCAGTTCTGGGATTTAATCTCTTTGACACCTCGAGACAAGTCTGTTCATGTTCCACAGACCCTGTTGCTGCTTTTCATTTTGATGAATGAACCTTCTGATGCCCTGAATGAAAAGGTATGACAGAGCAGCCAAGAGGTTGCCAGAGTCAATGTCAAAAGTTGGGATGGTTTTGGTTGGTTGGTTGGTTTTGTGTTTTTTGTTTGTTTGTTTTTTCCTGGGATAAATATGTGTAGTTATATAGTATTTAAAAATCCTTTTAGTTTTTCTCTCATGCTGTGGAATATTAAGAGTCACTGAGAGATAATTTGTCTTTTTTTTTTTTTAAGAATGCTTAATTTTAAAAGTAGGACTGTAACCTTCCCCCATTACTTATCAGACACTGATATGTTATTCAATGCTTTTGATGCCTTCAAGCAAGGAATTTAATTTTCAGCCAATTGTAAGTGTATGAAAGATACTGTCTTTCTCCACAGAGTTAGTGGTGAATAATGAGAACAGGCTGTGTTTCATGGTAAAGTACAACCAGCTGCCATTAGCAGTAGGAACCTCAAGACTAACAGTGTCATGATGAAAAGAACTACCATTCCTGTGGAGTTAACAGGGAATCTTGAGTCTGCATTTGATTGTGTGTCCTCTCAGCATTCAACTGTATGAGAGATTGCCATTTATGCATAGTCTAGCATGACAGCTCTGCTCTATGAAGAAAAGAAACCTGACAAAATACCAAGGAAAACCTGGCCAGAGACAGAGCTCTTGAGTTGTGGCTGAGTTGGCTGGGGGAGGGAAAGACCCAGCAAGCAGTAGCAGCAGTTACAGCTGGTGAATTGTAAAGTATAGCCCCAGAGCTCTTCTCACTCTGGCTGAGATGGACTTAAATGCAAGTTGGATAAATACTGGAGAACAACCCTGTAGAGTCTGAGCTGGCTGAGGATAAAATTCAGTTTTATTGTCCACTGCAGGGAGAGACCTGGCTGTTAGAACTGATTGAAACCCCACAGGATGCAGAGATTCATCCTCCTCAAGTTCCTATACAATCACTCCTACTGAAGTGACAAAATCCTTTGCTGTCTTATTTTACTCTAAAGTTGTCTTCCTTTTTCAGAAGAAAAGAAGAGGATGTAGAGCCTTCAAGCACTTGGCACTCTTCCTACTTTTGCATATAGTGCCCCCTGCTTTCCTTGGGAGGTGGATGCCTGCAAGGAATCCCTGCAGGTCAATCAAATGTAAGCAGGAAAACAAAGTGGAGGTGAGTTCAGATGCTTTTAATCCCATTGTACCTTCAAGCATAAATCAATCTTTTACCTGAATATCTGTAGAGAGTGCACAGAAAAAAAAAAGTAAAAAACAGTAATGAAGCTATTTCATTTAAAAGTATAAGTAAACATATGCAGGAAATAATTTGCATTGGATATTGCATTCTAGTTGCATTATGAGGGAATTTCTGAAGACAGCCTTCAAAAGATACCTACAAATATGTTGCTATTCAAGTTTATATAGTTCATATCTCTGTGGGTGAATGGATTTTTTTTTTTTCTGATAAGAAAGTTATTTAGTATCGTGAGCCATTAAATGTTGTGGTTCCAACTTGGTGGCATATCTTAGTTTACAGTTTACCAAGAAATAGTTTTATGGCTTTGGGAATATGACATTATTGGCTGCTATTGAAACATATCCCCGAGCAGAACATTGGATCCAGGGAATGTGAAGCCTTCACATAACTTTGCAATAGGAGATGGGGGCCATACCAGAACAGGAGAACCTGAAATCAGATCCCTGGATGTAATGTGAGAGATGATAAATGTATTTTCAACATCTGCAAGAAAGAAAGAAAAAAAGGGAAAAAAAATAAAAAGGCATAGATCTGTATAGACAAAAGATGTTACAAAAGCAGAGATAAGAGGTTTCACCAAATCACCATCTTCCAGGTATTAATAAGGAAGTGTTCCCTGGCATTGTAGCTTTTGTTTGGGTTGGTTTTTTTCCTGTTAAAACTAACTACATTTGTTTATTGGTGTTTCTCCGACCGCAAGGTGGCAAAAGTGAGAGGAAAAAATATTTACACAATTTTCCAAGGTTTTTTGTTTCCCCTCTGTTTAATTTAGAGCAGTACAGAACAGAATTGAATGAATATTTGCTTCATCATCAGTCTGTTTAAAGTGCACTTCCAGGTATTACTGGGTGTGCATCATTTTATTCTCCTGTGTTATCTTTCCAGTCTACCAGTTTCGTTTCAAATCTGACAATACTGAGTATAAGTCACATAAGATTTTGTCTTACCCCAGGTTTTGAAGGATTGCTGAAGATTTGCATTTCAATTCTAACAGAATTGCTCTTTGTTTTTATTATATTGCAAGCCTTGCAACTTCTATTTAAAAAAAACCTGTTTCTGAAAATGTGATTTGAGGAGGGAGTAGAAAGCAGCTTGGATGTTTTAGAAAAGATGTTCCAAGTTCCTTAAACACAGGAAAACCTACACATGGAAAAAAAATATAAAAAATATATAAAGCAGTTTATATAGTAAATAAATCCAATATATTTCATTATTTCCTTTCAAGTGTTGCAATGCAGGATGAGGCACAGAAACAGGCCTACCTCAGTATGTTTTCAGTATTTTAGTGTGAGGTTTTATAATATTCACTGGGGGAAAGACCTTGAATTAGTCAAATACTGCTTGTTTGTTTGTTTCATCTATAAATATTCTAAAGTAATCAGCACCTTTTCAATGACTCAGTCAAAACCATGCTCAGTTCTATTGTTACTCCATATCCTTCAAGGTCCTGAGGTGAAGGGTTGTTCCAAACAAATGATGTTTCTCTCAGGTTTGGAGATGCCTGTGGTGGAAAGCAGAAATCCTCTTAACTAGTTCATGACAGCACAGGGAATTTAAAAGCCATACTGGTTTGCTAGAGCTGTAAACTGGGGGCTGATTCCTGACCTTTGGGTGACTTATTCCTCAGCTCTCCCTCAGGCACAGCAGGCAGCTGTGGTACTGTCAGCAGGGCTAGAAAACCTCCAGCTTGGCTGCTCTGTAGCCAAGTGAGCAGCACTGCCCTGGGAAGGCAGTCAGGGGGGTGCTGTTGATGCTAGGAGTCAAGAAGTGCTGATGGGAATTGCCAGGAGAGCAGTGGTACCTGCACTCTGATATGGGTATTTCCATGGCTGCAGTTGCCAGTGAAGTTAGAGCTGACATTCCTAGGGCTCTTCTGGGGTTAGTTTTCATCAAAAACATCAAAAGCACATTAGGTTGAGTTACACTGCTGCCTCATTTTGAAAGTGCTCTTCAGACATCTGCTTTATTTCTTACTTTATGTAATTAATGGGCTGTGATTAAGATGTAAAATTCTTTGCAAGAAGGAGATGAGGGCAGAAAAGTGGGATCTTGAGGTCAATCTCCTACCAGGCAGTGTTTAAAAATACCCATTATTTGATTTGCAGTATGGGAGCAAGTTCTGATTTCTTCTTGGAGACAAGGGTGCCTAATTGCTGGTAGCAGCACCCAGATGAACTGCTCTGGGAGGGGGTCCCAGGTAGATATATCAACTCAATTTTCTCATCAACTGCTTGAGCTAATTGTGTGTCTGCCTAAGCACACAGACAGGTGTGCTCTCTGTGAATGATTTAGTGATTTAAAATACAGGTCAGTGGATTAACAGAGATTTGGAGGCAGAAATCAACTCCTCACCTCCTGTTTTTGATTGAACCAAGTCAACTTCTCTCACCAGTGGTATCAGCCAGTACTGAAGTACAGAAGATTTGAGGACCTGGTGAGTTTTCAGTCGTGGCTCTTGATTTTTCTGTTTGAATATTGTTGTGGCACTCCCATCACCTGACTGTGAGTGATCTTGGGGCTAATGCATTTCCCTTTTTTTCTTTGCAGAGCCTGTTATGGTTTGTGGCAGAGGGTTTAACAGATTTTTCCAATATAACAACAATATCAGAAACTTAAGTCAGAAGTAGCCAGCCTATGTTTGCTTTTCTCTTAGCCAGATGATTGCCAATATTTTATTTTATTTTTATTTTTTTTCTGAAATAACTCCACTATGTCAATATCGGTCTTCATTTCTCACTTGGCATTTCTCTTCACATAGTGATTTATAAAGTTCCAGCTTTACTCAGGAAAGAAAGATAAATTGACTGAGATTTTGAATTGTAGGAAGGAGGTAATAAATATAAAAGAATTCTCATCATACACTTTGAAACCCATTGGGAATTGCATGAGAAGCATTTCAGTGAGTGGGATACACAGGCAAAGGCTGGCACCAGGCAATGCACTAAGCTGATACCTACTCTAAAGGTCTCTCATATTCTGTGAGTTGAATAATAAAAATGGTAAGGTTTGGTCAAGGATGGGTATGGGTATGAGACTGCAAAGACACTTTCTCCTGAGGTTCACAGTGAAGATCTGTGATGAAGGCTGCTGTGGTGAGTGCTTAGTGCAGCTCCTGCTGCCTCACCCCTGTTACTGCTTTCCCCCACGTTGTGCTCTCATGAAGATGCATTTTGGCTCCTTGGGCAGCTCCTCCTCCCTGCTGCTGCTGTGCAGTGCTGTGCAGGACAGACTGGATCCATGTAGAGTCCAGCAAGGCTTTGTGCTGCTGAGTGCCAGTGCTCAGCACTGGGAGCAGAGTTCATGTTGCCAGCCACTGAAGGGCTTCCAAGAAAGTCAATTACCTAGAATAGAGGTTGACAAGAACTGGCCAGTTGAGGAGGTAAAAGGGAGGAAGACCTTCTTCTGTTGGATTATTAGTGAGATATTTTTGATTTTGAGATGGTTGCTAGGAATAATATTTAATAGTAAATAAAGTAGGGGAACTTCTAAAGAAAGAGTTGATTTCTATGACTGAGCATAATTTGATCTCATCTTTTATCTCATATATCCCCTTCTAGCTGGGGATAGTTCCTTGACTTTTATTTACAACAGACCAGGGATTCACATCCAACTGTGAAACAATTAAGAAATCTCAGTATTAGACACAGATCCAAGTGCTGTAGCTCTTGTATTTAAAAATTACTGTGGTTTTTTTCTCTATACAAACACTACTGGATGGCTGTCTGTCTTTATGCATGTTTAATGGTCTAGCAGAGAAAGCAGTTCAAACCCAGGGCAACTTGAAAAGGTCAGGTTCTGATTATCTACAGGTACTGATTGAAATGGGGATTCCCAAGAGCACCAGTGATTGTACTAACAACCTAAGTGATTATTATCTGATATAATGAATTGTAATTGAGCAAAACAGACAACTCCAGAGCAGGCCATGTTATTAGCACTGGAGGATAGGGACAAATTTAGTCAAACCACAGGATGAAGGGTACAGTGGAATTCACCACCCTGGTATTTCATGGTAGCTCAGGCTAAAGGTGCAGAGCTAATTAATGGCACCTAGCACATGCTAGCAGAAGGGTAAATAAATGATGCATCATCATCCAAATAAATATGAATACAGGATCAATGTTTCCTTGGCTTTTCCCTGTGAAGGACATGGTACATCTTCCAATAGCAATTTTAGGAAGCAGCTTTTCCAGCTCGTTGGGAAACTGAAAACTTTCATGTGGTTGAGAGTAACAAAGGCAGCAGTTTTACAAGTACATTAGTGATGCTAGCAGTCAGAGGGACATCAATATATCACAAGTTACTTTGGGAGGTACCTCTGGAGATGACATCACTTAGCTCCTGCCCACTCTCTTCTGACTAAAACTTAATTTGTCTATCATTACTGTCATGAATAATCCTGAACATTTCTCATAGGACATTTAAATACATGCTCATTTACCTTCACCCCTCTTCTGAACAAGGGCATTTTCAAAGTCTGGTTTATACAATTTTATGTCTGTAGGAAGTCCCAAGTGTTGCTTTCAATACTTCTCATGGTTTCCAGTTTTCTTGCTGAAATTCAGATGGCAAATGATTTCACTGGTTGAATTTCTTTGTACAACACTATCTGTCCTACATCTGTATTCTTAGACCATTACAGCACCTCAAAAGAATAGATAATCCCTTCTCAGTGTGACTATCTTTAAAAAAAGATGCTGACCTCCAAGCCAACACAAATAGATCGTTTATGGAAATAAATAAATTCCTCTTGAAGTCAGACTTGTCCCAAATTCTTCTGTGAGCGGAGAGTTGGACGTAATTGAGAGATCAGGAGTCATGAGGTTAATGAGGTCATACTACCAGGGTCAGGGCTGGGTTTACAATAACATGAAAGCCTCAGCTCTGATATTAACTGGCAAATACCATCCTGGCACCAATCTGTTCAGAAACCTGAAACCATCTTCCATGAGCCCTCAACTTGCTCATGACTCCATCAGAAGACATGTCTTCCTCTGAACGTGAAACAACTTAGAGCATCTCACTCTGTGGTTTTAGGTAAACATGTTTGTTAAGAAGAAGGATTCACTTAATGGTGCTTCTCCTTTTTCACATGAGAAAAGTATTATCAAAATAGCAGCAAAATGTTTGATAACTCATTAACTTTCCACTTAGCTGTCACTCAGCTCTATTTGAACTATATAAAATGCTGTATTTTACATTGCACATTAGAAAGAGTTCTTACAATCAATAGGTCTTACCTGAAAAAATGGGAGTGAAAAACTGACCAGTACCAGTATAGATGCCAGGAACATGATTTTATTGATGATTTTATTGATGATGCTCTCAGGAAAGTGTGTGATAACAAACCTCAGATGATAAAAATGAAGTTTTTTGGCTTATTACAAGACACTTTCTGCCTTTTGCATGGAATGAGGATAGGTTTCTGTGGAAGGTGGTCAGAGTTGGGTGGAGACAAATGTCTGGGGGCAGAGGGGGAACAGAGCTGCAGAAGCTTGGGCTCTTTAATTTTGCCAAGTAGTACTCCTAATACTGTGACTATGCACCTTCAGCAAAGGCAGGTTTTTTTGCACACCATAAGCCAGTGTTTGAAGTTTACTAGAAGATTAAATCAAAAGTTATAGCAAAATCAATTGTTTCTTAAAATAGATTGCAAAAAAATTCTGACAGTAGATCAGGTATTTTCCAAATTGCATCTTTTTCTGACACATGAGAAAGACCCTGCCCTTCAACCACAAATGCCAAGGATTTTGTAAGAAAAAAACCTGAAAATGGTTTGTAAAAGTTGAAACCCCCTCCCTTTCAGAGCTTCTAAAAGACAAGGATTGCATTTCACATTTCAGTCTTTTGTTTCAGAATTCACTGTACATAATATTAAAAGTACCTCACAATGCAAACCTTAATTCTACAGTGAAACAAAAATCAACCAAACAAACTCTTTTGCCTTTTCCCCATCTCATTGGCTGTGCAGAGTGGGTTTTCCAGTCTTGGAGTAATTTAAACTTAATAGCATGGTGTACTAGTGCTTTAATAGTTAATTTAGATGTTACAAAGTGCTTTGTGTTGATTTTTAATTGGTTTATTTCACCTCACTGGCTCCCTCTTTGTTGTTCATTGGCATTTCCATTTGATATAGTGTTTCTCTGGGCTGCTCTGCAGTAGTTCTTTGAACAAAGCTAATAGCCTGTGAAGTTTATAAACAGAATCAGCATCAGGAGTTGGGTTTTGTTTGTTTTGTTGCTTTACTTGTTTCCTTGTTGATTTGTTTTTGTCTTGTGTTTGTTGTTGTTTTTTTTTCTTATATTTGGTTTTGCTTTTGTTGTTTGTTTGTTTAAATATACCTTTACATTTCCAATCAAATACTTTCAACTAGATTGTAAATGTTGAGCAGCAGCACACTTCTTTGGTGCATTTTCCTCCAAAAGAAAGCTGATCCCAAAGTCTTCCAAATGCACAAAGCATTTTAAATAAAGAAACACCATGCATGATGTGATGAAAAACTATATTAATGGCACCTTGACCCAAACTTTGTGACTCTCTTCCATGATGATTTAACTAACTTGAGAATCTTGGAGAAATGCTGACACATTTGAGTAAAATAAGTACCAAATCCTTCAGGGAGAACTTTTCTTTTCTTATCAGTAATACATCAAAGCAGGGCCAGCACTGTAGAAATGCCACCTAGCACAGCTCTGGAGCATTGAAACTTCCAATCCTCAGCAGCCACAATAAAAATGCAGTGTCACAAGTTTCTCTAATTGAAGGGAACACTTCAGAACAAGGATTCAGGTCATGACAAGGAATGGAAATAATTTTAGAGTCAGTGATGGATGATCCCCTGTTGGTAATAGATGCTGGGCAGGAACTGATCCTCCGTTCTTAGACCTCTCTGCAGACTGCAAAAAAACAGAAAGACCTTGAGAAGTGTACTAAAATCTGATAGATTCTTCTTGGGGGTCCCCAAAAGGTTAAGAAAGGAATGTCTGCCTCTAGACCTTGTCTCTTCTTACTGCCATATTCTGTAAATCTCTTTTTTTTTCCTCCACAAGTCTATCAAAACTTGTGTGAAGCTGCCAGGGGAATGGATGAAGGCTGTGGCTGGATGTCAGCTGCTGCAGGCTGTGAAAGCCATGGCTGATATTGCCTGTCATTTTCTTCTTCCCTCCCTCCTCCCATAGCTGCTTGTCACCATTTACTGGGGAAGGCAACATGCTGAGGATCCTTAAACAATACAAGTTGAATTTCTCAGCCTTACTAAAGCAAGGTTTTTTACTACTTGCCTTTCATCCTGATGGGTAAGCAGTTGTCTTCAGTTAGGCTGATATGCTTCTTTAGGAGCCAAATGGCATTAATGGACATACAGCAAAGCATATTTAGGAAGCTTTAGCCAGCACAGAGCACTGCTTCACAGGTTATCAGCACCAAATAAATGCTTTTACAAGCACTTTGCATCTCTCCTGTTTCCCCACAGTGGCTTTCAGCAGAGCTCAGGCTGGAGACCTTGTTCTCAGCTTGGAAACAGTCCATTTGTGTGTTAAATGATTGTGTAAAGCTCTAGGATGAATTCATCACTGAAAAAAAACCCCTATATTTTGCATCTACGAGCTGCTGTGGCTGGAACAAGCTGCCTTGGCTTCTCTGCCAGTGCAATGTAACTCAGCACTGGGAGCACCAGCTGCAGCCTTTCCAGTCCTACCATCCTGCAATCATATTAAGGCTACAGAATTGAAGACTGAGGGAATTTCACATCACCAGCAAGGTCAGATCCTAGCTGGTATTACCTGAATGTCTTCTCAGCTGCAGACAACCTTAGAACTGCTCTTTTTATTTATTTTTAAAGCTTTTTTTTTTTTTTTTTTTTTCCATTAGCTTCACTTTCCCCCCATAACTAGGGATCTGATATTTCTTTTTGGTGATCAGATTTGATCTCCTTCCTCTTTCACCGAGGGAAGGCATGTGCAGAAACAGGAGCTTGCCTTGAAAGAAGCTTCAAACTCTGACCAGTGAGGATCTTGCATCTTGTGCAGCACCCATTTCTTCTTACTGCATCTGCTAAATAGAATCAAAAAGACCTTGACAATAAAGTGTCCCAGCCATATGCTGCTGCATGACAGGTAATAGCTGCCCCCTCCTCCAGCATGCTCAGTAACACTGGACTGGTAATGTGATAATTTATAGACCCACTTGCTCCTTGCTGGGGCAATTTTCATCCTGCTTTTCTGCATTTTATCAACTGGCAGTGGCTAGCAGTTTCAGAGGAGATGATTCACCAGAAATCTAACAATTGATGTTGTCATCCCTCAACCAGGTTAGTGGAGGATGCCCTAAGGACAGGGAGAGACTCTCGTGGCCCAGAGAAATGGCTGACACTGAGCTTAATCTAGTTCACATTAAGTATGTTCACAGTTCCCTGAGTAAAGGCCCAGTAAATGTGCCAGATCACTCTAAAATCACTCTTAATGTGAAATGAATCTGAAAAGACATTTAATTTACATTAGGTGGAGAGGAGCTCCTAAATCAATCTGGAGACAAACAAGCTGGAAACAAAATAAATGTCTCAATAAATGCCTGCTACTTCATTGCAATTTTAGTTGGGTTGTTTTGTGGGGGTTTTTTTCTGTGTGTGTGGTTTTCCTTTTGTTTGTTGGTGGTGTTCATCTAGCAGAGCTGAGCACTGAGGTGGATGGACAGAAATAATCTTGGCTGACACAACTGGTACCTGATTCTTAAACAAGTCACATTCCCCCATCACTGTCTTTTCAGGTGGAATATGGATGATGTGTAGGTAGGTGTTGTACCACTGCTCTGCAGTACTATTCTCCTCTTGGCATGGTTCAGATGGTAGGGAGAAGTCTAGTGCTTTATTCAGTATAAAAATGTGACTTGTTGCTATCATTTGAACAGTGTGTAGTTTCTGTCCTGCTCATTTTTCTCTCAGTTGTTCACTCTTGGAAAGTATAGAATTATTTCTGAAAGCTCTCAATCAGTTGAAATTTTGTGACATTCCAGAAATATTTCAGCTAGCAAACTGAACTGACAAGAATTCAGGTAAAGAAGGAGATGAATACATTTGAGGGTATATTTACTAGGAATGAAAAACTGCAAAGAAAGCCTCCCTGCAAACAGTGCCACTCTGCAAATCTTGTTGCCAAGCTTTTCATCTGGCTGTGGGGTGCTTAGCCTTCTTTGCTGGGATATTGCCTGGGAAGCTGGTTGGTTGTGCACCAGAGCATGTAGATTCAGGAATCTTCTGAACAAATGTCCCAGTGTGGACTTCTGAAGGTGGCTACCTAGCCCAGCTTGTGCAGTGCTGCCTCAGCCAGCAGTGTTCAGCCTCTTTTGTCTCTCAGAAGCAGCCAAAAACATTTTTGGCACGTATTGCTAACTGCAGCAAACAGATCAACTGGGTGACAAAAGCAACAGCAGCAGCTACCAGCTTTAGCTTTTTATTGTCTGCATAACTTAGAAGGATGAAATATTCCATCTTTGAGGTTATTGATGTGTGACTGCTTGCCCATTCTTGTTTTTCCTTCTCTAACTTTCTGGAGTAATTTTCCATTCCCATTTATTTCCTTTCCTAGACACATTGCACAGTTTAATGTGCTCAGCTGTTGCCAGGGAAACGGAATTTTGAACCTGGCTTGTCAAGCAAATGAAGAAGCAATTATTTCTGAAGTATTTCTATAAACTTGGATTAAAGGCTATAACATATTTTTTAAGGTAGTGTTGGTAGCATGGTTTGTTTTTTTGGTAAGATTTATCAATACTTCCAGTGGCTACCCCTGTATTGCCACTTGTGATGTTTGGCATGGTGTTTCTCGGGTGTCTTTTTTGGAAAGTCTTGGCAAACCTGACCCAGATGTTTCCAAGCAGAAAGAGCACAAAATTATTTAGATATGTTAAGCTATTTACAGCTGTCTCCTTTCTGTGTAGAGTTGTGGTGCAGCACAGTGAAATTATCCAGGGAAGAAACACCCTGGTGGTAGAGGCTTGGAGTGAGGGGGAGAGACAATTTTCTCTCCTGGAGTCCTGGGCCTGTATCTGGGTTAGCACCATCCCCAGGTGAAGCTGCAGCTCTGCCTTTAGGTGGTTTTCTTGCCTCTGCTGCTCATTGGAAGGGAATGTGCAAATGCAGTCAGGCATCAAACTGGGAGGAGTGGCTGACACAGCAGCAGGCTGTGCTGCCATCCAGAGGGACCTGCACAGACTGGAGAGCTGGGCAGGGAGAAATTTAATGCAATTGAACAAGAGCAAGTGTAAGGTGCTGCATCTGGGGAAG
>JAOEGS010010645.1:22035-45672 GCA_025447755.1 Corythornis vintsioides
TGTATTTTTAATAACTATATTCCATGAATATTTATTCACTGAATAAAATTAATTTATTCCTATATTTAACCATAAAGGAGATGATATAAATGATATTCCAGACTGAAATGGAGAGCTACAAAAAAATCTGACGGATTTCTCAATCTAATCATCCATGGCTTAGTAGTAAAGGGAAAATGTGCGAGAAGTCTGACTGACTTGGCATTACAGGATACCTCAGCATCAGGGGAAAAGAAATCTGAATCAAACAAGACTTCAAAAAGCTGTATTTCTTATTATTGCATCTTAAACTCCTTGTCAGCTTTAATGGGAGAAGGTGAATGGCATTCAGCACAAAACTTCACTATTCATGATGTAGCATGAATAGGACAGTAGAAAAGAGTTGGTTTGAATAATTAAAAATAAAAAGGGGTGCTTCTGAAACAAAAGTAATATTTTATTCCCACCAACTTCTATGTTTGAATTCCGTTTGTGAACATAGAGTATTTCAGATGAAAATGAAAGATATATTGAATACACATTTCAGAATTAACTGTACTGAAATGGGACACAACTATTGAAGGGTAAACTAAAGTGAAATCAGACAGTAAGATTTTAAAGAGTAGAATCTATATACATTCCATAGATCAAAATTATGAATATTATTTTTGTGCTTATCAGTCCACTAAGTTTCTAGTTTCTGAAAGTCTTGCTAATCAGTGATGGCAGATTTAGAAGCTAGAATCAACAAGAACATTGGTCCCAGTAGACTAAAGACTCAGCTTCACCAAGATACACAGGGAATGTGATACATCTAGGACCTTCTCTGTATCTCCAGAGGTGTGCTCCGTCGCACTATAAATTATTGTTTTCAGATGCTGGCATAAACTAAGCTGATTTCCTAAATCTTACAGAATATCATGTTTTTTACTTAAAAACAATTATTCAGCTCCTTTTCTTCCCTCACTTCCCCACGGCCAAAAAATGCTAGTGTTCAATATTTCACATCATTATTTGACAGGAAAGCAAGAAGGATTTTCCTGATTCAAAATGCCCTTTGGGTTATCTTAAAAAGGGAGACTTTAAAACACAACACTGGATTTGGCAGAAACCGAACATCTTTTTATATTTTATAAAATGGAGACCTGCAAGTAAATTCAATTTATGGTCAAAAGAGACACAATGTTTCCATCAAATGCATGGTAGGATAACTCAAAGTGCCTGTAAAATGTGCTCACTGATGCAAATGCTTAAAACATTATCTACTGCCAGTAGCTGCACCACTGGCAGTAGATTACAAGTGCAGAAAATTTCAATCTACTATAGCAGAAAACTGACACTTTATACATGCTGACAGCTAGACAGAAAAGCCTAGCAAAAAAAAAAAAATATTTTAAATAAATAAATTATATAAATCAGGTTTTAGATAAAAATTTTCATACACCATAAAAATCTTATCTCACTGAGTTAGTACAGATGAATAAAAACATTTAACAAAATCATGTCTCCTATAGGTTTTTATAGGAGACATATGTCTCTGTAAGAATGGGCATTTAAAATCTGAAAGAGACAAGATCTATAGGCTTGAAAGCAAAGAACCCATGTTATAGTGGCCACCTAGCTGGTATGAGTAGTATAGCTATCAGTTTTAAATTTCTCAATGCATTAAATATCTCATATTTCCTGTAAATGTTTCCATCAAAGATGCTTATACCAAGTGAAAACTGCATTGTGCAAACACTTTATTAGGCTGTTCTTTTTTATTGTCACACCCAAGTGCCAAATGAACATTTCCCATCATTGCTGACAGATTTGACCTATGAAAGCTGAAACTGGAAAATTTATTTCATGGATCTGTGTGGAGCCATCGTGTCATGGTTGGAAAATACCAGTATCCACTGGTTTAAGGACAGTTCAGTAAGTTTATGGAGAAGCAGATGAGCACAGGATGCACCATTGCTCCAATGAAGGATTCCACCACATTTTATTTCCACATTACAATCTTATTAAGCACAACTGCTGAGATTTATGAACATATATAGCCATTGTGATTTTTTTTTTCTTCCCCCCATGTTATCTTAAGGCAAGAGAAATTGCAGAATCATTTAGGTTCAAAGGGATCACTTGAGACCATCTAGTCCAACCTCCTTGAGCAAGCAAGGTCAAACAGACCAGGCTGTGCTGGACCATGTCCAGGGAGCTTTTGAATATCTCCATAAATGGAGATTCCACAACCTCCCAAGACCATCCACTCCAGCATTTGACCATCCTCACAGTGATGAAAGTTTTTCTTTTGTTCAGAGGGCATTTCAAGTGTTTTGATGTGTACCTGTCTGCTCTGTCATCCCTTGATGATCTTTCTGGTCCTTCTACAGACTCACTCCAGGAAGTCCACATATTTTTCATACTGCGGAGCCTGTAAGTATACATGGCACTCCAGATTCAACCTCACCAGTGATGGATAGGGAGGGAAATTATCCTCAGCCTGCTTACAGTGCTCTTCCCAATGCAGCCCAGGATGCTGCTGGCTTTCTTTGTTGTGAGGGTGCTTTTCTAGCTTATGTTCAAACTTGCTGTCCACCAGGACCCCAAAATCTCACTCTGCAGAGCTGCTTTCCAGCCATTTGGCCCCAAGCATGTACTGGCAGGACTTGGAACTGCCCTTTGTTGAACATTATGAGATTCCTCTCCGTCCAATTCTCCAGCCTGTCCAGGTCCATCTGAATAGAAGTAGGATAATTTGTGTACAGTATTGTGTGATAATTCCTTACTACTTTTGTATTGTCTGCAAATTTGCTAAGGGTGCATTTTGCCCCATCACCAGGTTATTAACAAAGAGACTAAACAGTACTGGTCCCAGTGTCAAGCTCTAGGATAGACACAAATTAGTGACTTGCCTTCAAATGGAGTTTGTGCTATAATGCTATTCTTCACCAATTAGAATAAGAACTTTTGTTTGTTTCAAATTCATTATTTATATTTTTTTTCTGGGTTCAACGGGTTCCATAAATATTAATACACATGTTATCAATTGGACAGCTTGTGAGTATGGTTCTTCTGTTTGACCAGCTGCAGGCAAAAGAACTTTCTGCACCAAAATGGAGGGGAAATCCAAGTACTACAGAGTCTAAAAGAACATGGTTTTAAAATAGAGACTACTTAAAGACAGGTTTAATTCACTGTGTCCTCAATCTGTGGCACTAATTTCTAAATATGTTTCTATACTTTGTTATCTTTGTACTATTAACAATACTATGCATATTTTATCACCATTTTCCTTTTGACAGAACTAGGTCTCCATAAACATGTAGATATCTGCAAGTTAAAGTGTTTTAAACTACAACCAGCAACATAACTCACTGGTCCTTCAGGTTAGGCATGCAAGGGGGAAATTAAGAAACAATAATAATGTTATGAGGATATTTCTTAACTTTTTTTCTTTCTTTTTTTACATCCTCCGTGACTTAAGTACTGCCAAGCAACTCAGGAAGGACCAAACTCAGAAAGTATGTCACATTAGGTCATCTCCTACAAATAGTAAACAGATGTCAACTATCAAGCACCTAGGTATGGACAATTTCATTGAGTTAAATCCAGTGTATGCAATCAGCAGGGTAAAAGTCTGTGAGCTATATTTCTGGAGCCAAGGTTGCTCAATAACTAGATTCATATTGTATAAATTGATTCCTTGCTATTTATAGATGTTAAGTGATGTGATCAATACTGTAGCATGCATTTTGCACATGTATCTAGCGGGTGTTATTCTCTGCCCACTCAAAGTATTTATAGCTATGTATGGACTAGATGTGTTGCAGTACTTCATTAAATGCCTTCACGCCTTAAAATGCTGTATATAAAAAAGATGCTGCTATTTTAAAGGAATTAAAATTCTCAGCTATGAAACAGCTATCCAAAACAAAGCTCACAAGAAAGTGTTTTTAAAATGTATCATGTTAGATTTTTGCTTTGTAGATTATGTTCATCTCAGTTAAAATAATATTCGCCTACATTATTAAACATGAATTTAAAAATCTAGTGCAGTGGAATGTATGAAAACACAGATATCTGCAAAATATCTATGGAAATCGTGACTGAAATATCTTAAAATGTGAGAAGAAAAAAGGAATAAGAAAAAAAAAGTATACAAATAGATACACAAAACACAAATTGGAGACAGATAGAAACAGTCACAGGAAAGGATATTGCTCATGCATAATCTCTGCAGAGATAGTTTTAAATCTGTTTCTCATTATTTGTAAAGAAACTGTTGAGGCTTTTGACCTAAAATTAGACTTACTATATCAGTTTTGTTTCAATTCTCAGCTGCGCCATCCTTTCAGCCTGCCCCTGCACTGCTCTCTTGTGAGCTCGCGTGGCAATGCAAGAGCTGGAGGTGACTTTTTCAATAGTATGCAGTTTCTTTAGTACAGTAATGCACAGTGGGAAAGGGGTGACATAGCAGTTGCATGCATGAGAGAGAACTCCTTGGCCTTAATTTGCTGCTGCTGGACGACAATATGTATGTATGACGATAAAGCAGTCATACAAGCTTTTAAATAATATTATGATTCAATAATAAATATTCACAGAATAATAATGGGAAAAAAAAATTTGATTTTAAGATTAAATAACCTGTTGTAACTCATTATGCATTCCAACTCTACCAATAACCTGCTGGCCATTATCTGGATTGTGCATATGTTTCCAATTTGATAACCAGTTGTGCTTATGTTTTTAAGGTAGCATCAGTAATCTTACAATCATCTTTCAAAATATTTAAATAATATGGTATCTCTACTGCTATGACAGAAAACCAACATTTGGAAAGCCTGGACAAGACCATTCAGCTACTTTTCAGTTGCACAAAGTACATGCTTATTTGCATATGTTATGTTAGTAAAAACATGTAGTAAGGAAAAGAAAAAAGGAATTGATGGAGGATCATCTTAAACAGAACTACAACAGCAGTAACTCATAACTATATCTAACAATGAAAACTCGAGCTGCAGTCCTTTCTGCAGTGTCACTAATGGTTGCTGTGGAAATAACAATGTCATTAATTCAAAACTGAAAGCAGGGAGAATGTGGAAACTCAAAGCCCAGTCTGCAGTATCTCTAGTGTTAAGTTTCTAATCTTAAAATTTATTTACAGGACTGTATTTCTCACCCATAAATCATACTCTCTCAATCCTCTCTTCTGCCTCCCACCCAGCTGCACCTCCACCCACCTTACTTCAAGGCTGTACTGTTTGTACAAGGTAATGTTCATCGCTGCATAGAGTAAAATGATTCTACCTTCTGTTACCCAACAGTGCTGCTTTTTCACTCCATATCATTAATGGTTAGTCATAGAGATATTAATCATTCTTTGAACTCCCAAAATGAGATATCACTGATAGATTTATATCCTTAGCAACAGGATATAACATGGAGAACTGTATTTTGCTCAGCTGTATCATCACATGGTCTTATTTCTGCTTGCAAACAGACTCTTGTTGTTGAAGTATGTCTGTCAACAACAGGCTACAATGAGATGCTTCATACCAGTTAATATTTAAAACGTGTCTTTACCTCCCCAGCAATGTCACTAGATTGAGCCACTGCAGTCTTTCAGCCCAAAAGTACATCTGTCAGCTAGTACAAAGCCAGGAACCTATTAAGCCTTGATTCTAATATTAAAATGTACATATGCATATATATATCTGGCTTTGCCTTTAATAATACTGCCTCTCTATATGTAAAGGCATGGCATATATGTTAAATTACCTAAAATATTTAATCACATAGTGAAAATTATTCCCATAAACATAAATGCTGCCTTTTGTTTTATCATTTCATATTTACTGTATTTTATATTAATTATTTACTGTATTTAATTCTAATTATTGGCGATAATTTACTTCACGTGCACAGTAAGGAGTGCCCCAAATAGAAGTAACACTGACATTCTTTACAGAAAAGGAAATTTTTTCAATAGCCACAATCAGATTTTATATTCACAAGGAAAAGAAGTGCAGGATATACAAGGACTTTGAAAAATATGGTATCTAACTTCAGATACAAGTTTGCATTACCACGCCTTCATATAATAGACAAAAGGGTACTGGAAGACAACCACTGTTGTATTAAGCATGAACTGATGAAGTCAGTGAAGATGACTCAGTGAAGTCATCTGGCCTTTCAGCATAGACACAACCTGAATAGACTCTCCATCACCTGTCATTTATCCCTTTCCTAAAACACTAACTGTTCAAAGATAAAGAAAGTCATAATGTCAGAGAATACTACAGCAGCAGGAATACTTCGAAGTTGACATCTCTGTAAGTCAATTCCCCATTTGATAAGGAAAGTCTGTCTACTGTCCAAATACCACATCTTGTTTCCTGATAATTCTTGGCCAATATTAGCAAAGGACTTACAATTCTACATTCCTACATTACAAGGATGCAAAAAAACTCCAAATGAATACAATTAGCATCTCGGTACAAGGGGAACTTTTATTCATGTTGTACTACAGCTACATCATGTTCCATACACAGACCTAGCTAGTAGGACCTGCCTCCTTTTTTCATATATACAACCATGCTAAAAAAAAATGCCTAGTATTTAAATATCATTTATGCTACTATTCAAATACAGAATATTACCTTTTTTTTTTTCATATTTGATCCTCTGTTTTTCTTTTGGCAGAGCCTTGCTTTCCTAAGCCCTTCCAAAAGACAGTTAGAGCCATCACATCTTACAGTCATACTTTACCCCCAAACCAAAGAAAAAGAAATATTTGGATTTTGAATAAGGGAGGTTGAGAACTACACGGACCACTGTTACTTCCCTAGGCTCCAAAGACAGCCAGAAAAGTCCAATACCCATTTTCTTCAAGGATATTATAAACTCAGACACTACAGGGAGGTTTTCTGTAGGTCTTTTGAAGGCAGGCAGAAATAGGGGAGGGGTGAGGCAGTGCTTCTTGAGGAGTAGAAAGTAAATTCAGGCTTCTGAAGGGATAGCAATAGCAGTACAGGCCTAAAATGTGTGGTGAAGTGCTTAACACTTTAACCAGAGCATGTCTGTATTGACCTCTTGTTCCTTAAACAAAGAAAATCAAATGACAGGGGACAAATAAATAAATACACCTCTACTTAGTTCAAAGATATTTTCTCAGGTAAATTATGCACCTTGTATGCAAACCTCTTCAGAAATGTTCCTCTTCAACAACTCATCCAGAGAAACTACAGTTTTGGCTTTGAGACATAGAATGTTTTGTAATAGTTTCAGCTGAATTTGTTGAAAAGAGGTATGTGTATATATGTATCTCATGCATATATTTACATAGTTGCACACTTAGAGTTATCAAGATTTCCTTTTCTTCCCCCCGTATTACAAATGCTACTTGGAGCATTAAAAAAAGTTTCTCTTGTCTATTATCTGTACTGAAAATAGAAAAAGAATGGTTTTATTAGCAATTACTTCATTGGTATAATTGTATACAGCTATCCATTCCTTTAGTTAGCTGTTATTGCCAATGGAGATGAGTCTTAGTCTCCCCAGTGACGCTGTATTTGTCACTATTCTGGGCATTAATCCAAGTCCAAAGATAGGAATGAAAATTATAGGCTCTTCCTACATAGCTTTCCTTTTTAGAAACTTCATGCAGGCTCCACATTAGCAACTTCTAAGTTCTCTCAGATTTCTTCCTACATAAGTCACTCTCCAAACAGATCAAAAGTGAAATAAATTCAGCTCACTGTTACATAGGAATTTATTCTTTAAATTCTTACTGAAAATACACTTTTTTTCAAAGTCAAATAAAGCTAACAGGATCTTGTGTTGGTTTGCTTTTTTTCTTGCAGCATTTTTCTATCTGTCTATCCCTTAATACCTAAGGAAAAAATTTAATGTAATTTTTTTTTCACAATAGTTCTATAAAATGAAAGCTATTATCCTCTTTTTAGCATTAACAAACTCATGCACAGGAAAGCATACTGCATGTTCAACATTGTAGAAGACCAAAATGAAATCACCCTTCTGAAAACATAATCTTTTTCATTCCCCTTCTTTCAGAGTTTTAGAAAATACTGCTATATATTCTTACTGCTGTTCTGTGATGTCAATTAAACACAATGTTGAATGCCTTTTTTTTTAATCTGGTCCATTTCATAATACTACCTTAGTGGGTTGGAGCTCCAGTCATGGGTCAGGATTAATTCTACCAATTGTTAACAAACTAACAAGTTGGAAATGCTAAAAATACTAAGTATTAACTTACCAACAAACCAAACCAAACAAACAAACAACCACAAAACCAAAACAACAGATAACTAAATTTAATTCATTTCCAGAGTGAATTAATTGACAGTAAGTCTATTTTGAAGCAGAAGACAGAACTGAGGTGATACCATCTGTCATTTATGCTTTGACACAGAGATATTTATAAGGCACAACTACATTCTACTTCTAATAGAAAAATCCCTTTATTCAATTACATGGAGCCCCTACATAGCAGTAGGGCTATGTTTGCAAAACATTGCTCTCTGTATGTTAACTAAAGCCCTTGGATCATATCAAGTAGACACTTTTGAGAGATATTTATTGTTTCCCTGAACTTTAAATGAACATATTGACAACACATGTTATCTCTCAAGACCCTTCCTTCTTTCTTGACTTCTCTTTATAATAATGAAAAAATGAATAAACCATATTTGCATGTAGTTCTTCAACCACACTCCAAAATAAAAATCAAGAACCATTGCCAGAAACTTCCTGGCTACCTTTTGCTACTAAGAGCATTCATTTAGGGTTAAAATGGGAAATTGGATAAAATTACAAATCGAATGGTGATTGGGAAGTATTTCACCACCTAACTGAGAGAAAAGGTTACAAGTGGCAAATCAGAAAACACTTCTGAAAGAAAAATCTGAAAGATTGCAACCACAATCAAAAGAGAAACTAAAGAGAAGGGAAGTCATTAGCAAAACAGCATTTGACAAGCCCAGTTGCCTCCTACTTATTTTTGTCCTACCATTTTAAAATCATCACTGCCAACAAGTCCATTTCTCGTTTTTGCCCTTCTTCCTCCTTCCCCTTACTAGCCCTTTTGGCAAAACAAAACCTACCCATTCTTCTACACCTCTTCAAAATACATCAGGCTTTCACTTACTAACGCCCTGCAAACCTGCATTGCTATAGAACCTGCTGTAGGTCTTCATACATACAATCAATTCTGTCAGACATACAAGTAACAAACGCAGAGAGGAAGCATAACTAAATAATCCGTTACTTCCTGCAGGTATTGATTAGCTCTTATGCTAAATATACATACAATACCATAGAGAATTTAGAAGTTACATTATTGACTTCACTTTGTCCATGTTTTCATCATTTCATTCATATCTATCCATAAATTAGATTCTAAAATAACAACCCAGAAAAAACTTAGGGAGAGCTCAGTTTCCAAAACCATAGCAAAAATGTTCAATCACTTAGTACATCACAAGTAAACTATCATCTGTAACATTTTACACTGTAAACATGTTAAATACTTACATAGATTGATTCAAACATCAACTGTCTTCATCAGATTTGCAACATCTTATGTCCTTGCTGTCTGCATAGAAACAAAAAGAAACAGGAGTTTGAAAATGATAAAGTCTCATAAATGGACAAAGGGTCATAAGGAATGCCAAGTTACTAAGATTGATATAAATAAGCCAGGAAAAGACAGGGGTTTGACTGATCTGACACAACTATCACTTACTGCATCTCATTTTTATCATAATCTTATAATATGACATTCTCCTTTGAGAAAAAGAATGGGAAGAGTATCACTGGGTTTTATTTTCCATCCCTGACAAAACTTCCCATTTGTGTTAAAATGTCCCAGCAGATTCTGAGTTCAGGTGCTGTTTGCATCTTTTCAATTGTTATTGTGTTAACTTTTCTGCTGGGGCCTGTATGAGCAGTAACTGAAGCAAGTGAGAATCCTGACACTGATTTCAGTGCTCACCAGATACCACCTACATTAAACACCCCTCCACAGCCTGTAGGGTCTCGTGAGCACTTTGCGGTGCACAACCAAAAGAAGGCAAATATTGCCCCCCAGTGCCTGCTGCTGGACAAAGCACGTCACTGACGAACAACTGCTCCATAACTAACATTATGTCTCAACAAAACAGAGGTTTTTAATGGGAATTTGAAGCAGAAGCATGGAGGATTGATGTAATGCATAATTCCAAGGCCTAGAAAAAAAAAAGCTGTGCTCTTTAGCCCTTGCTGGGTGAGTTCATCACAATCGAGCTGATAAGTGAACTGCTTTGAGTATATACCTGAGTAAGAATCACTGAGTTCTACAAAAAGGAATTAAAATACTAATTCCTGAACTTCAGGAAAGAATTAATATTGTGTGTTAGGGATACAAGAGATGCACATATTTAAAAACAAAACAAACAAACGAGGAAAAAAGGCTCTTTTTAAAGTACCTTGTGATTAACTAGAAGAAAAATACTTAGTAAATTGACATTAGTTTTACAAATGAAACCATACATTATCATATTAAAATAGCATTTTTTAAGCTACTACAATTATACATTCAGCTCACGATCCACTTCAGAAAACACAGACCAGATATTCCCAAAAAGGCAAGTTAATCATGTCATTAATTAGCATTCATTCTGAAGACATTCAAGTATTAAAACATGGAAAAACAGGGCCAAAACAGCAAGCACAAGTAACAGAAATTAATATAGCAACACCAATTTTAATTCTTTTAAAATGAAAGCACATAAGTAGTAATTAAATCAACCTTCTTTATATCTGTATAGTATTTTTTAAGGGACTGGAGGAACCCTCCAGTAAAAGCTGTAGTAAAATCCAGCAGAATACCAGCACATGCACTATCCCCACCTGCCACTACAGTTCAGAAAGAGAACTGAACCAATTCAGCTCACCAACTGGTAACCAAAATGCCATTACACTCAGCATAAATCAAAACTATGTACACAGCAAAGAAACTTAGCACCCTTGACAAAAGTAGCCTTTATACACAAATACACGCCCACCAAACCTGTCTTTGTGCCCTTACTTTTCATGCTCTGAACACCAAATGCCTTCAGCTAGTTGCTATCATTGTATCAGTCACTTGGACCTTATTCTCTTGCCTCCAGATCTCCTACTTGTCTTTATTGTGTCCATATTCTTTTATCTAAAATAATTCTCTAATATTGTTTTTGCATCACTGTAAGTCTGTCGTCAGAAGAGAAAGTTAAATAAAAAGCCTGAAGATCCCTCAGTTCAACTCCTCCTGACAGCACCAATTTATCTGCTATTGCACATTCCCTGACCAATCCATGATACACACTGCATGTTTTAATTCCTTCAAACATTATCAGGACACAAAACTCTGCCATCTAGCGAAAAAAAACACAACAATTCTGACGTTAAGGCTTCCAGTAACATAAGCATGTATGAAGATCAAAGATTGTTAAAAAATACAATATATCCTGTAAGATCCAGGATATGGGAGGGGTGGGGAACAAAGAGTAGACACTAAAATCCGAAGCCTCTACTGGAGAAGCAGGGTAAGGCAGCCTACTTAAATCAAGGCTGAAGCCAAATCCCAGTCTCCGTTAGACAACACTGGAGGGGCAGAGAGATACAACTGAGTAAACTGGTTTTGTTATGGTGACAGCTTCAGGCACCTACCTACATCAGCTCTTACATGACTTGAAGAACTAAAAGTGCTTTAATAATTTTTCCTTAAAACTGGTCAACTTTCCCCACCAGCTACCAGCACAGAAGTTTGTCTGCTCAATATGAGGCATATTGAAATTGTTTCTAATTCTTTTGGTAGATCTGACTGAAAAAAAAATCTTATCTTGGCTTGTGAGACCAAGACTATTTAAGAAAAAAAAACCAAACCTGTTACAGTCTTCTCAAGAACATTCCTTTTATACAAACTTGGGTGCTTTGTGAAAAACAGTGCCTGCCACTATTTACTTCCAGCTCCAGATAGAACTGGTAATTATAGTGTGAAATAGCAAAGTAAAATGGGAGGGAAGACAAAGTTGTACTGGTAATTCCCAGCTCAGTTGTTTAGCCTTTGAACTCTCACTTCACAAAGACTGCAAGTTCTTATGAGGGCCAGGTTAGAACTTTCAGTGTGTAAACATACATTTATCACAAACCATAACTTTTTTAGAGTCGTTTCTGTAGTGCTCTATATACACCTACTGGAGACTGGGTGCTTGGTGTTTATCAGGCTCGTCAATGAAGTAACACAAGCAGACTGCTTACAGCTCTAACACCAGGAAGCTGCATTCCCCTGTAACCCTGACCATCCTTGCAGGAGTGCCTGATAGAGCAGCTTTTGTTCCATCTTGCTCAGACACATCACAAAGGCTCATTTCTCAGCAAAATAACTTAAAAGTGCTCCTTAATCACTCCTACTGTCAGACTATTAGGTATCTTACAGCTAAATTAAATTACTGTTGAAAACAATAGTTCTTTTTTAATATGATTGCCTTATGGACAGACACTGTTACTGACCTTTTCGGATCTGACATTAAAATGTCATGTGATTACTACAATCATCTCCTACCAAAAAAAAGCACTCCTTTTTCCCCCCCCTCTGCTTTAGCTATTAATTGAAAAAAAAAAAAAAAGAGATAAAAGGAAATGAAATCTCTCTTATGTTCATCATTTTGCATCACATGGCTCTTCTTTTTCTAGGACTGCTTTGTGTCTAATCTTTCTTAGATATTTTACCTCATATGTTTTTAGATGATCTAAACCATATCCTTGGAGTACACAAAGAGCTTATAGTATTTTTCTCTTTTTTTTTTTTTTTTTAATGCCTTGTTTTCTTTACTACATTTAATGCTTCTGAAAGATGACAGTGGTTTTATAGGCATTTAGAAAATTAATTCTCAAGCAGTAACTATAGCAAAGCAAACACTGTAACAGCACAGGCTTTTCCACAGAGCTCTGCGAACACAGCTCAGTGCCATCTCATCCTATTATTTATTATAGTTTCTACTACCTTGCCCAGTGGAGATGTGAGGCATATTGGTTTGTAGTTTCTTGGATCATACATGGAGTCCTTTTAGTCAGTCTTATTTATGTCTCATTTACTGTTTTCCAATACCAGCTGGTATCACTGATATTGACAGAGATTAGCACTCCCATTTCACCAGCTAGAAATTAATTTATGGTTCAAAGATTAATGCATCAGATCAGCCCAAATACATATTGATTATCTTTTCCATTCATGTTATTAAAATTAAATTTAAAGCATGTTCTCTGTCTGGTCCTTCATATGGGAAGAGCTCTCTTGTGGAAATCTTCCCAAGATATTCTCCAACGAACAAAAGCCTCCTTACTTTCTCTATTCTGTTTTTATCATGATTTCTCTTCCCAGCCAACCTGCATCACCAGGATTATCTTGCAGGATTTCAGTTTATAACTGCTGAAGTTACTGATATTCATTCTTTTTATTTAGCTGGTTGTTGCTCTAACTCATTTTAGCTTGCCTTAATGTGTTTCTGCATTTCACCAAGATTTATGATCTATTCTGTTTCCTTGTTTAGACACAACTTCCTTTTTGTCCTTTTTGGAAGAGGCTTTGTTTTTTTCATAATTGCCCTACTTCTGTGGTTTAATCGTGTTGGCATCTTTCAGAGCTTGACCCTCCATTAAAACCACAGGAGTAAGCAATTGTACAAGTTGTGCTGCAGCAAGCTCCCAAAGAGCGTAATGCAAACACTTAATTATGGACTTGCAGTGCACCCTGTAATCTTAATCACAATGTTCTACTAGTCATTGCTATGATTAAAACCAGTATTAAGCATTTCATACAATAGCCACATCCCAAAGCACAGCAAGGAGCACAGAGGGATCAAAAAGTATTCTCACAGTACAGCAAAAAAGGTCCTCTAACACAATCTCTTGGGAAGTGCCAATTCCTTTCCATAACTCACTGTTAGTATACAGAATTAAAGCTTTTAAGTTTACAAACACTGCTTGGAATTGTGCCAGCATGACTGATACAAGCAAAATTCTAGGACTCTTAAACAAGCGGGTGCCACATTCAGGCACCAGCCCCCTCACATATTGAGAGCAGCGTAGTGGGAGCTAGACTTAATTTGTGTCAAATAAATGACTGAAGAATGTATTTGATTAATAACAAGGACATAGAAGAGAAAGCATTTGCACAAAACATAAATTACTTTTCTAAGGTAACAAATGCACACTCCAAACTTGAATTAAAAGAAAATCACAGAACTCAGAGGGACTAATTGTACAGCTTGTGGGTGTTAGGTAAAAAGGCTTTGTGAGGAAGTTGCTACAGTACTTAAACGTAGATTCAGGTAGAACAGTGTCATGAAAACTTACTTTATGCTTTATTACACTGTATTACAATTCCTCATTTTTCACAGAATTCTTTGTACAGCTCCACCCCCCCACCCCAAAAAAAAAAAAAAAATAGAAAAAATGTTGTAACTACATCACAGGAACTTTCTCTGCACCTTAGGCCTTTAAAATTTTCTCTGCTGAGTCATGTCATCTGACTGGTCACACAAGAATACATGTCAGCTTTGCAGCTTGTCATGGAGCTGATTAGAGATTTTTCTGAGGGAGCTGAAGCTAATGGGCTTAAGCCATTGAACAAAAATGTCATATATGCTCTTTATGTGCACTTTGTTCTCCATATTAAATCATATGCATCATAGATCTTTAAGGACAGAATTACTGATGCACAGCACATGCACTCCTAACGACTGCAGTTTACCCTAGAAAAACATTATCAGAGTTCTTAAGACTACAGAAAGGAAATTAGCATGCTCTACTTTCTTCTGCTATTTAGTTGTCATTCCTCAGGTTTTTCTTCCATAATGTTTTAATCTTGTTGAAAATGTTGAGTCCTCCAAGAACTGGAGTAAGTTCTCAGAGTTATTTTTTGACTCCTGTAGGAGTAGGTCCTAAATTTTACATCCAGTAATACTTCACAAAATGTATAATGAAAAAATAGAGACAGTCATTATTGCTTACTACGTCCTACATATTTATGTTTAAGATGTACATTTCTTTACCTACTTTTACAAAGCACATTTCTTCTGGTCTCAGCTCAAAACAACTAGTTGAGGCATCTACAGGCTGTAAACCTTCAGCACTGTAATTTTGCATCTTTTAATTACTCCTGTCTCTTCTTATACTTTCACTGTAGCTCCGTTATGTTCTTTATCTGACTTAACTTTGTTTTGCTGCCTTAGAAAAAAAAACGACGGCTGCAGTAGTGAGGCCTCCTAAGTAACATCCATACTGAAAAGCTGCAGCAAATAAGCAACTCTGCATGGGAGACGGTTTTGTCTACACACCCTGAGAAGAAAGCGCTCCTCGCGCATTCCGGGTACACAAGACACCGACTTTCCGCAGAGATTCGAAGGAAGGACCGAGCGGAGGAGAGGCTGCCGCCCCCTCCCACCAAGGCCCCCCCGAGCTGCCGCCCCACAGCCTGAGGCGGTGCCCGCGCGCCGGCTGGAAACGCCGGCAGTCCCTCCTCCCCCCACCTGCCCGCCCTCCAGCGCGGCTCTGTGCAGAGGCGGTGCCGGGCAGGGGGCGGGCCAGCTGGGCCCATCAGTTCATGTCTTTCCCAGAGCCGCGGGTGTGCTGCGGCAGCTTTCCGAACCTGTCCGAAAGGATCCCGGAGCCCGCCTGGAAGGAGTGGGAGACCCAACCCGCCGCACCGCTCTCTCTCCCGAGGCACAGGCAGCGGCTCAGCGTCGCCGCGAGGGAACGGGAGCGCTGCGCCTGTCCTGCGGCAGCAGGCGATGGAGAGCGGCGGGACGGATCCGCCGTCGGCCTCTGCTCACCAGGTACCGGGGCTGAGATCGAAGGACTGGGAGTTGTAAGCTGGTAGGCTGTCTGCCGTTCGATAAGCCCGCCGGTGCTCACCCCGATTCTCTTGGTATCCCGTGGGACGTTGGAGAGGGGCTGGGGATAGGAGCGTTTGAGGGGCGCCCTCAGACTGGTTATGTAGTGACCAGCTGAACGAAGTGCCCGGGCTAATCGGAGCATCAACCCGGCTCCCAGACTGTGCTGACGAGATGACAGCAGCTGTCTTTTCATCTCTGTTTCCCTCTTAACTCAGCAGAGGGAGAAAGACTCACGGTACCATACAAGGAAACAAGTGCAGTCTGGGGGGCTTCTATGTGAACTGTGACTGCTTGGTACAGATAAAATTCTGTCTCGCTTGAGGAGTGGAACATGAGCACCCAGGGGGCCCATCACTGTAGGTACGATACTGGGTAGCCCTGCCTGTGTCGTACATAGACTGCAGCCAGTCCCTGAGAGGGGACCCTAGGAGAGGTGACTACAAGAGGCAAACACATCCCGCTCCCCTCTTCTGCAGCCTTCCTTGCTGCATGGCTTTCTGGCATGCCAACCAACAGCACCTGTCCCCTCCCCACCTGCAGTCCAAGAGCACCTGCAAGAGTCCTTGTCTTCACAGAGGAGCCATTTCACCTAAGTCACAATTTCTGTGGTACTCTTTTGTCCTAACTAGAATTCATGCCAGAGTCTTTAAGCTGTACAGTGCACTTTGTGTTCATTTTCTTATAACTTAAAAGACAAAACCGAGCTGCTCTAGTTCAGTGCAGTTTCAGCTGTACTGCATTAACATGTCAGGAGAGAATGACAGTAGTGCGTCTACTACTCAAATAAGTGGTGAAATAAATATAACAGCTGTAAGTTTAGATGAGCAACAGCTGAGGGAGAATGTTACCTGTAAAAATGCATGGGCTAGGAAGAAGGTAAGTAGGAAGTTGTTGTTTGTCTGTGATAATACAATATTTTGGGTCACACAAGAATGGAAGTCTCTGATGTTAGATTTAGAACAAAGAACAGTACCTGTCTCTTTGTATCATCTATAGTTAAGATGTGGCCATGTGACATTGCAGATGCTAAAAAATACATATGCCTTTTGAAAAAGGGGAAAGTTCAAGGACCAGTCCATTAAGGCATGTGATATGCCAATAACATATCTGCTTTGGGAAGTCCAGGAATGCAAACTGTTGAAAGCTGGGGCAGGAAAGCTATTTGATAACTGCCTATTTTTTGTGGTTTTATACTCTTCTGGAGGTGCCTTCCATGGCTGCTCTCAGAAGTGGGATACCAGGTCTACTGGCTTTTGATCTGAGACAGTATTACTCTTCTTATGTTAGTACTTCTCAAGGATTGAAGGTTCTGCTTAAATATGTACCCCTCCTTGTGGTACTCTTATGCTTCTCGGCTTTTACCACTATCTACAGATTACTTGCATTTTTAATATTTTTTTTTTTCCAGGATTATTAGTGATAAGCATCTGAGTTGGTACTCCTTGATATATATATATAGGCTCTTGCATCCATGAAATAGTGGTTTTATTTTCATGGTATGTACATATGTTATACTTTTGTAGAACACAGGCAAGCATTTTCTTCATTAAATGCATGATCCTCTTTTGAATTATATGACTTCTTTTAAAATATGGGCCTTATAATGAATGTTCTCTGCCATCAGAGTGATGATCTGAGGAGAGGATCACTGTATGCTTGTGGAGAGATGCTTTTTGAAAATAAAAATGTTAACTTTTGTAGATACTGGCTACAAATTGTGCTTTGAACTTTGGTTTATACCAGACCTTCCCCCAGAAACTTTCTGGTGCTAGCCAATTTTATAGTGTTAATTATTTACAATGAATTCAATCATTAGGTGACATAGAAATATTTAAAATACTGGATAAAACCTTGCATTACAGAATCTTCAGATGTTGGTGTCCTTTACTAGTAACTTTTTGAAGTTAATTTAATTCCCTTGATTCAGGAGCATGTTTTTACTGACCAGTCATATTAGCCAAAATATTTTCAGAAATACTTGTTATTTCTGCCTTTTGACTAAAAAGCCCTTTGTTTAACAGCCTACTCCTGTGTTTATATACATTTCTGTCCTTCCACTTTTTTTTTTTTTTTTTTTTTAGAGAAGAATTAATTACAGAAGATTATGGGCCAGACTTACAAAGGAATTAGATGCCCAATGTCCCTTTGATTTCTCAATGAAAAAAAAAAAAGGGATTTAGTTAATTTAAATTACCTCTACAAATCTAAGCCTATGACAGGTTTTTTGATCTTGAGTAGCCTATGTGTAAAAACCTTGTTCTCACTTGTTTTTCTCATGTTTTATGTAATCATTGTCTTCCTGTAATAGGTAGAAACAGATGACCAAACAGCCCTTGTTACTAAGCCCAGGAATAAAGGAGGAAACAGTGATCTGGCATCAGCTGGATTTAACATTATCAACTCTATCATAGGATCAGGCGTTATAGGTAAGTATACTTTTCTTCATGATCCTGTGTTCAGCCTTGTTTTTATATGCATGGCTATGCTGTTTGGAGAATAACACTTAAAGTTATCTTACTTTCTGCTGCTGCTGTTCCTGAAGATTTTTCTCTATTTTTATTTGCTTACTATGAGAAGATGCAAAATATCAGTTGAGATCACATCTGACAGTAATAAATGCAAAGGTATCAGCTGAGATGCCATCTCATAGTGACAGATAACCCTACAGCCTCTTTGCAACAATGATCAGAGAGTGCTATTTGGCTGGGTGCTGTGTGAACTTCACACATAGGCAAAATTTTGTCCACCAAAAATCATCTTTCTGAGGTTTTTAAGTATACTGGTGAATTTGGGAGCATGACAGCATTTTTTAAAAAATCTTTTTTTCTTTCTTTTTGTCATCACAAATAAATATCTTGAAAGATTCTTCCTTTTCTTATTTACAGGATTACCGTATTCAATGAAGGAAGCTGGTTTTCCACTAGGAGTACTGCTTTTGTTTGGGGTTGCCTGTATTACAGGTACTTTAAAAGCAGTTTCTCTTGTAAATTTAAAATTATTCGTGCAACATGTAGCTTAATGTTACCTTAAACAAGTATATCTATGACAACAAAAATGACAATTTTTCCTTACCTCACTAATTCTTTGAGCAGATTAGCAGAAGTAGAGAATTATGTTTTACAACATATAAAGCTGCTTTTTGTGTGCATTTTATTTTCATAAAGCATAGTTTCTTAGACTAGCAAGGTGATATTTGGAAGACTAGCTCTTATTTGTGCTTCATAATCATCTGATTGAGTCCACTGTTTTTACCCTAATTAAGAGACTGATACTTGAGTAGGTTATATATCACTCTTTTAAGAGTTCCTTAACTCACATTATAACTCACATAACTCCTAAGCCTGTAACTCCTGGGTTTGGTGGATTGAAATCCTTTGTGAGATTTCTCAGCCTTACTCTTCCCAGTGCCACTGTTTTCCTTTTTATAGCTTTTTTTCCTACGGAGTGAAAAAGATGAGCAGTAACCAACCACAAGTTTGTTCATACTGTCTTTAACAGTAATTTTGTATTTTAACAGATTATTCCATTATATTGCTGATCAAAGGAGGAAACCTCTCCAGTACCAACACCTATCAAGAATTGGTCAGAAAAACATATGGTCTTGTAGGTTATTTAATTCTTTCAACTCTTCAATTTTTATATCCATTTATTGGTAAGATTACATAAAATATAAATGTTTAGATTTTATAAGTAACAATTGTTTTCACATTACCTCCTTCCTGCACTGGTTAAATATTAAGAAGTTTGTAAAGAATATACTGTAATATATAATACTGTGTGTACTCTTTCCTATAAAAAGATTAAAAATTACTTGGTGTGTTCCGAAGAATGACTGAGAATTCAATTAATTGGGTGGAGGACCAGAATAATATATATAAACTGAAATGTAACAGCAGAGCAATTAATGATCACAAATTCTAAAATTAATTACAGTCTCCCGTCTTCTGTTTTAAAGACTTTTGCTACCTTTTTACATGACCTAAGAAGTGCTGTGCAAGGCTGATTATTAGAGTAACACAGGAACTTTACTAAATAGAAACAAGAATTTGAAAATAAACTGACAGCTGTGTTAGAAACAATTTTTAAAAGCCTTTTTTCCCATATTTTAAAGTAAGTTTGTATTACATGTCACCAAACCTTGTTTATCAGACTGGATTATTGCTTAGGTTGTACCTGTTATTAATAAATAATAATAAAAAAAAAGGCAGCATTAAAGATTATTTCATTTAGATACTTTTGTTTTAAACTTGAAACTTAGAAATTTTTGGTGCTAGCCAGAGTTCATACAAGAGAGATAGTGTCCTATAATCCTGAATTCTACAAAATATGTGCATTAAATATTTATCAAATATTTCATATTTGACTTGTACTAACAAATTTCTTTTCTTTAAGCTATGATCAGTTACAACATAATAACAGGAGACACTTTAACTAAAGTTTTTCAGAGAATTTCTGGAGGTAAGATGCATTTAAGTCATTTGTATCAAGGAAAATGTATTGGATAGGAATATAGCATGAATATTTAGGTTTTGTCAACCCATGTCAGTCTCAAGTCCCACCTGTTACTTTGCTTTTAAATTACTCATAAGTAAAATTCAAGTTAAGAACTCCAAGTATGTTTGTAGGGTAGTTTTTTTGTGATGTGGATTTGTTGGTTTTTTTTGTCATTTGCTTAGAAAAAAACCACTGAAGGCAGGGAATGTTATAACACTTTTGACTTGGAGTGCTAATCTGTGTCATGGAGGTGGAAACCAGTTGACAGCAAGAAAAGAGGTTCTCAAAAGAAATCTCAAAATACTTTAGGATTGCTCCTTAGGAATTTGTGTATCTTAAACAGCACGGTATTTGATGTCAACACACAGTGTCAAAAAAAACTGAAGTAAATGTCAGAAAGAAGTAGTAGAATATTTTCTTGCAGTTTGTCAGTATTGACCCAGGCATGATGAAAGAAAATAGTTAATTAATGCCTGGTTTTTATTTCAGGGTTTTGAATGAAGGGAATAAAAACCTGGTGAACATGTTTGCTGCTTCTAGCCTTTCAAATGTAATTAATCTGTTGTATGTGTCAGTATCTTAGAGAAAAACATTCTTTTCTTTTTTTCCTTTAGTTGGACCTGATAATGTGCTCATTGACCGTCACTTCATAATTCTTCTTACCACCATCATCTTTACCTTGCCTATATCTTTATACCGAGACATAGGAAAATTGGGAAAGGTAAATCATAATAGCAGATGATTTTTTGCTTACTCTTCTATATGCCATTAGAAAATTAGTATAATACCCAATGTATTTGAACTCAATTACATCTGTCTATAGCACATTAAATATTTTAGAAGTTCAGACTGTCTTCTATCTCAATAAATATTGGAAAACTTGGAATAATTGCAGCAAAACTTTGGTCTCCTTATGAATTGCTGGATTTTTTTCCACCTATTGCTAGTAGAACTCAAATTTTGTAAAGCACTGGGTTATTTAGACCTGATCTTGAAATTGCTGAACTTTTTAATCATAAATACTTGACATGGGATATTTAGAACTTTACTTGGTTGTTAATTATTCTTGTAAAAATAAAGTATATTATGCTGCCAAGAGGGCAACCTTTCAGTAGCTTACTTACTGAATTTGTGTTTTACCTTTATAGGTGTCCCTTCTTTCTCTGATTTTAACCATTGTCATCCTGATTATTGTGATGGTGAGAACAGTAACATTCAGTCCACAAGTGTGAGTATTCTGACACTTGCCACAACACAAATTTTTGATCATATGATTGTTGTATGAGCAGCAGTTAAAATCTTCTCCTAACAATTCCTAACAAGAATGTAGGTCAGAACAAAGGTCTTTCTCACCAAGAAAACAACAACAAAAAAATCCATTTTGAACATTAGCAGCAGGATTGAAAGAGCGTAACAGGTACAGTTACTGTTTTCTCTTTCCCAGTCTGAAGTTGTATTTCATGCAGACACTTCCATGTCACCTGCAGCCTTTTTCAGAAACTTTGTAGGAGTTTGTATGTCCTGCAGACTGGATTTGGGAGTCATTTGTTGTTGCTATAGTCAGAAGTATGGAGTTGTTGACTCTTGGTTCTAAACACTCCAAAATGAAGTTTCTTGCTGTATTTACTTTCACTTAGTTTGTCTCATCTGTGCAAGGTCCTACTCTTCCCCAGGTATGAAAATGTTTTTCAAAACACATGTAGCAGCATATGACTTACTGTAAAAAATAGTCATATACTCTTCACAGAATCAAAGAATGTTAGGGGTTGGAAGGGTCCTAGAAGATCATCTAGTCCAACCCCCCTGCCAGAGCAGGATCATCTAGACCAACTCACCCAGGAACTGATCCAGGCGGGTCTTGAGTGTCTCCAGAGAAGGAGACTCCACAACCTGTTGTGTATGTCATCTCTTCCAATGTGCACTGTATGACGTTGCAGTCTGCTGATAGAGTTCAGATCGTGGATCTGAAATAATTCTTCAGCCCCACAAGTATAATGGAAGGAATTTATCATCTTAGACTGCTGAATAGGCAGGATTTTGTTCTTTGTTCTTTTTTTTTTCTTTTTCCCAAATAATATTTCTAATCTGATTTGTCATTCATCCATAAAGCAAAGCTATATTTTTGTCTGTTGCATATTACTAGTGCATATATAATCTAACACTGTTCACAGAGAAAACAAATTTCTGTGATTTTATTTTTTTAATTAGCTATTCAAAATGCAATTTATTCAAAATGCTTCAAAGTTCACATGCTTTATACATTATTATTTTTAAATTCCTTATTTGTAGGAGCTTATAATATAGCTATACTATAGCACAGAATGTACCATTTTCACAAAAATTAAATGTGTTTCAGACAAAAGTATTTTTTATTTCTGTGCATTTAAAAATATTTTAATTTTGAGGTTAATTAGATAATCTAAGTGTGAATTATTATTAGAAAAGGAGGTAAGGAGACTTTCACAAATTCTACTGTCAAAGGGTATTATATAAAATATTTCATTTTGGATGTTTAATATCAAAGCTGACCTCTAGTGGTTACAGAATTGAACAGTTGTAACGTTGGCTTACAATAATCAATTTTTATTTTGAAATATTACAGAATCACAGAATGATAGGGCTTGGAAGGGACCTAGAAGATCATCTAGCCAGAGCAGGATCACCTATATTAAGTCACTCAGGAACAAATCCAGGCAGGTCTTGAGTGTCTTCAGAGAAGGAGACTCCACAACCTCTCTGGGGAGCCCATTCCAGAGCTCTGTCACCCTCACTGTGAAAAAGTTTTTCCTTGTGTTTACCCTAAACCACTTGTGCTCCAACTTGCACCCATTGCCTCTTGTCCTATCACTGGATCACAGAATCACAGAATGTTAGGGGTTGGAAAGGACCTAGAAGATCATCTAGTCCAACCCCCTGCCAGAGCAGGATCACCTAGACCAAGGCACAAAGAATCTTCCTTGACCGGGAATTGAACCCAAGCTGTGGCAGTGAGAGCGACGAATCCTAACCACTAGACCACCATGTCTTCTTAAGATGACATTGAGAAGAGTCTGACTCCATCCTCCCTACACTCACCTTTATCATATTTATACACACTGCTGAGGTCCACCCTCAGTCTCATCTTCTCCAGGCTAAAGAGCCCCAGCTCTCTCAGCCTCTCTTCATAAGGGAGATGCTCCACTCCCTTAATCATCTTGGTAGCCCTGCACTGGACTCTCTCCAGTAAATCTCTGTCTTT
>JAOEGS010010646.1:0-18216 GCA_025447755.1 Corythornis vintsioides
GCGCTGGACTCTCTCCAGCAAATCTCTATCTTTTCTGAACTGGGGTGTCCAAAACTGGACACAGTACTCGAGGTGGGCTATTTTCTCTGAGTCCAATGGGTATTTTTTGCTAATGAAAGTGTTCCTAGTAAGTATGAAAAGGATAATAATGTCAGATGGTTAGATCCTGGCTATGATATGAATAGATTTCTGTGAACATAATCATTTTTCCAACAATACATTTTGGAAGAAGGGAAATCTGCCCATTTTTCTGAGATGTTGAGTACCTGAAAGATACGTGGAAATTCAACAAACAGTGTAACAGTGCAGATGCAACACATCCAGTCCAGGAGGAGTAAGCATGTAAGCATGAAAGTCATACAGAGAGGACAGAAGATACAGTTTTTATTTTATTGTTCAAGTTTTATTAGTTATAGTGCACAGAAACTATGAGACACATCAAGGTAATGTAACTAGTCAAATTCAAAAAGAATTAGTGATTAAATTCTCTAGATCTTTCAGTATCTAGAGTATTAAATTTTGTCTTAGATTTCATAGTCAATGGTGTAAGTTTCTACTGTTTGAGGGGAGGGGTTGTGTATTATGTTCAACATGTGCACTGAGTTATCTGCTTCTACACTTTTAGTAGATAAAAATGAGACAAGTTCAGTCTGAGCGATTTGAATGAAGTCATATGATAAATTTGTTTCCAAGGTTTGGAATACACAATTGCTAGCAAACTTCAGTGATGGGAAAATACCTTACAGAGGTGAGAGTGAAAGCTAAACAAAAAAAAAAGCTTTAGTAAAAGCGATTTGATTTCTCTTCTTTTCAAGCTCTTTGCTTTGTTTACCACCCAGTCCCTAAAAGCTTACAGCCCTGTTCATTACGAAAAGGTCAAGCTAATCTTCCCTAGTCACTTCTCACTGTGCACAAGTGCTGTGCTGCAGTGTGAGTGCTAGAAATAGTCAACTTGCCTCAGTAGGCTTTTATTTGGCTTTCAAACTCCTAATTAAAACAGGCATTTTATTGCCCCTACTGATTACATCTCTGTTAAAACCAATGCTCTCATGTCTCGTGTCTTTCACAGGGTTACACTGATCCCATCTCCTCACCAGCACTCAGTCCTCCCCAGCGTGCCTATGCCAGTTACTGCAGTTACTGGAGGGATCAAAAGGCAGTAATGAACTGCATAGTTAAATGCATTCATTATTTCAGAACCAGATTTATCTGTAAATGTGTAGCAGTTTGTGAAACACATGAAAAAGAGATTAGAGAACTTAATAGAGATAAATCCCATTAAAAACAGCTTACACCACTTGAGTGGCTGCCCTTAAAAGGACTCTGACAGCTTAAGTACCTTACTGTCAAAGTGAAAGATAGCCAAGAAAATATTGGAGCATTTAGATACCATTATCAGAAATTTTCACAAAACTGTCTAATGCAGATGAATGCATTTTTTTTCTTTTTTCCATAGAGCAACAGATGCCTTTCAAGGCTTTGGCAACAAAATACAACCACCATAAACAGCTCTTCTCTCATTTCCCATCAGGTAAGTGTAAGGTAAGACCTCCTTTCAGGAGCTCTACAGCTGGCAAAACCTGACTGAAAACATAACCTAAGAAACTCAAATTTGATTCTTTGATTATACTTCTATAATCCAAGACAGCATCTGTTATTGGTCCAAGGGACCATCCTGACCCTAAACTGTGACAATAATAAATATATGAACATATGTTCAAGCATAGACAGGAAAAAGAAATGCCTCCTCTTTCAACAGGTATCCAAAAACATTGTGAAATTGGATATATGTCATCAGGGAAGTAACACTGTGTTAAAATTGTGAGTAAATTAAGAAGTCTCTTTATGAATTCTTTCTTTTAGAAATGTTTTTATCATTTTGGTGAAATTTCCATGCCCGTCTACAGGCCCTTCAAATCTCCTTCTCAATTGTTCAAATACAGTTCAGCCATTAAACGAAGCACAAGAGGTCATGACATGTTGACATAGAAAGATCTGGATCTCTGAGTCTTATGAATTTTTATTACTTATGTGAGCAGGTTGCTCTTGAAAATTGTTTGGGTTTTTTTTCCCAACTGACAACACTTCAAACTCAGCTTAGATTTTACCAGTCACACTGGCTTCTTTCCATTGTATAGATGCTCTCCACAGACAACTAACTCCGTGGCTAAACTATGCTTTCAGCTACTCTTGCACAACTTCACTGCTCTCAAACAATGTCTGTAGTGACACCTGTGCTATTCCATTAGCCTTCCAGTGCTAGAGGTCACTGTCACCAGGAGCAGCATCTGAAGCTCATGGGATTTCTCTGCTCCACTGTAGAGCATGGCAATCTCTTCATAGCTGGTAATTATGCATTAGCTGATACGAACTCATTTCAGTTGTCAGTTTAGTTATTTTTGTCATACTCGTAATTGAAGGAAAATATTGTTTATAAATGGCCAGAATCTGAAACACTCATTTAAGCAGTCTTTTCCTTACTTATTCAAGTAAGATACTGTTTAATGCGAGAAGGGTTTTAGAAAGTGGACCAAAGGGGATCAAAGTGACACAGAAATCAGAGATACATAGTACAAGTGTAATCTCACGTGTACTCATTTTTCACTTAACTTTTTCCAGAAGACTACATTTAAAAGAATGTAAGCACAAACTTAATTTAAGGACATAAAGTTAAGGTCCTGTTAAAGTAATTTATCTTTACTGTTGCAGCACACCTCTCATGGGCACTTCTAACACTGCAAAGTAAGAGACCATTAATAGTATGGCTTATTTTGTGACAGGCATGAACACAGAGGACAAACAGTGTGTTGCCTGTTTTCATAACAGTGAACGGAATTAGAATGTTACTATTGTCAAAGAAAGGAATATGTGGAAACCAGATCCCAAAACAGGTTCATTGTTTTAGGGGAATCCTTACAGCATTAAGGTCCCTTACCAGCACAGAAGAGAATTCTTATGATTCCCCAGTCAGTGCTGCTGACCACCGTGAGAAGTAGGAATTATAGGAGTTATGTTCTCAATAAAGCAATTTCTCTGGAAGGCAGAGTGAGGAAAGGAATCCTACTGCTGAGGAAATCGGGCTTTAACTGCAAAATGTAGAAAGCTGTGAGTGATGAGAGAAGGTGTGAGGCTTATTCGAGCACTGCTTCCATTATGCTATGGCTGCATTTTCTGGCTGAGCCTGTGGTAGTGGTGAGTGATGAGGAGGCAATCTAGCACTGCTGGCAGAGCCCCGAAGGCTCTCTTTGTGTTGACCTTCCTGAACGCCCTGAATCTGACACCTATGCACAGGCAGTCACTTAACACGGGAGAAGAAAGGAAAATCAGGCATGATTTTCAGTTGTTGAAGAAAGGATAATAATAGATACTAAAAGTAAACATTAAATAGAACATTTCCATTCCTAAAATAAAGCAAATCTCTTAAAGGCCAAGGACCTAGAATTGAAAAGATGTTCTGTGAAATCAGACCATTTTGGGGGAGTGACGGTGATGGGAATCCCTGACTGCTGGTTACCAAACAAACTACAACAGTCAGTTAAATTGCTGTATGATTGAAAAATTGTAAGGAGAGACACTGCCTTAATTAAATTATAGATCTTAAGAAATGTAGACACTGTGTTTCAGTATACATATATTTAATAAAAAAATTGAATTATACAGGAGGCATCAGTGATCTGCCTAAAAATTATGTTTCAGAAACATGTGTATGTATCCTACATGCAATAATAAAAGAGCAATCAACTATTACTTACTAACTTCTTTACTGATCAAAAATACACTTTGTGTAGTAAAAACAAACCCAGAAAGCATGTGGAAAAAACTGTGAATAAAAGATTCATTTGTACCCTGACACTTTTGGATTGAACAATCCTAGTCTGGGGTCAGAATAGCTTTGTCTTCAGTTTCCCAATGAGATAGTATTTGATATGCTTTGCAGAAAATAAATCTTCTGGTGGAATTTTTCAGGAAAGTCTGTATCAGGGAAAGAGACATGAATGTTCTGATCATTTCTACTGCAATAGTTTCCGTAATAATAAATGAAATTTATGGTAGGAAGCACAGTATGTAAAACATAAACCAGAAGACTATCTTGTCTGATTGGCAGATTGTCCCAAACTGAGGAAATAAGCTTTTGAGTCCTGGAATTAGGCTCTGGAATTCTTTGTCTTTTATGTTAGCCTTTTGGGTAAATCTTCTCTCTTCACTGTAATCTTCACTCTTTTTGCCCTGAAAAAAATGACAATAATTACATTGATTTGTCAGTGAGAAATGCTAGAAAACTGTATTTATTTAGCCAACAGTGTTTTCATTCATTCATTGTAGTGGGATTTTTTTTTAATTTTTTTTTTTTTCTTTTTGCCAGAAGGAACAAAATATTAGCATCAGAGTGAAACCAGAGTCAAAAAGAAACCAGTCCAACAAATGCAAGCAGAATATTGCTGCAGGATAAGCTTCTGGTACTTCCTGTGTTATGTGATATATCTTATTTTCCAGCTGAGAGGTTCTTATCCAAAACCATGGAAGTATAGATAATTCTTTTCTTTGTTTTCACTGAGCACTGGATCCAAAGTCACATTGAATAAGATGAATAGAAGATTTCTGTTAGTGATGACTACCAGGGACTGATAATGGGAAATCAGAAAACTCTACGGTCTGTGTGTGAGGAGGCAAAGACAGAGGCAACTGATTTATTTATGGACACTGTTTCTTTGCATAGACTGTTCTTTGTAACATGCAGTCCTGAGGCTGTCTATTATACACACATGGTTTTTGCATTATGCTTTCATTTCATAAACTTTCTATGTGCACACTGCCAATGGAGGGAAATTCCTTTAGGGATTCTAACCTGCTGTTCACTGCTGACAGGACTAGGGTCACAGCACAGTTACAGATCTTGGAGAGAGCTCTCTGCAAAGCAATGGGAACAGAGAAGAGCTCACAACTCTGAAAGGGCTGAGAAATGAACATCAATGTGTAACGTTGAGGCAATCACAAGAGTTACAGTAAGGACTAACTTTGCATCTATTAGCAACTTAAGTGGATAATTAGTCTGTGTAAACTAGGTAGAAAATGGCTGTCAAAGCTGTCAGTCCAACTTGCAAACTTTCATGCCAACCGGTTAAAGAGATTAAGAGAAACCCAAATCCAAAATTATTAATAGAACACCCTAAAAAAAAAAAAAAGACAATTTCACCAAATTAATTAGTCAAACTGTATTACAAAACTAATTGATAGTTAAAACACTTCCATCATATTCATGAAACTTGTGTACCGATTTTAAACTGAAATAAGAAAATTGAACCTCTTCAGCTCTAATCATGGAAGGGCACAGAAAAGGCCCCTTCTGTCCCCCATCACTGACCTGTAGCACTGTTGGGAATACAGCTGAAGCCTCAAATGTTCAAGGAGAAACTGGAATATAAATCAGCAGTTTTCTTTGAGCCTATGTGGCTTTGGCCACTTCAGTAATAATAAGTAACATTTTAATGTTTTCGTATAAATTACTTCCACTTATGGAAGTTATACATAGGCATATATATATGTATGCATATATAAAAACCTCTTGTTACTCCTGTTTTCATAGTTTTCCCCCCACGGCTGTGACCAAGTGGTAGTAGTTAAGATTAGTCTTAGGGTTTTGATTATTTTTTTTTTCTAATGTAGAAAATAATGGTATTTATGTGTGGCTGGCAGGAACAATACTCTGGTATCCTGGTTCTTTAAACAGGTATATTTCTCTCTCCCATTGTATCTGAAATAATTTAGGACAATTTATGAACAGCTGATTCACAAAATCAGGGATAATAAAGTGCTTAACAAGCTTTAATCTTCCAAAAATATAATCTGAAGTGTATTTGTTCACTAATTTACTCATTTCTGTCAGATTCACATGTTATATTTGGATTGTGCCCAGTTGCCAATCAGCTACACGAAAGGTTTTCTCCATTTCTGAAAATTAGCTTTGGCAACTGATACTGCCCCAACATTTACCCTGTCTTCCACAGGCATGGCTAATAAAAGGAGAGCTGTAAATGTGATCACAATTCACTTAGAAGTCCTATGATTTATGGGAAAAAATATGGTGATATTGCTTTCCAACCTCCACCAAAAAAGAAGAGAAATAAGCACAGCAGTCTACTTGTGTGAGTATGAGCATACAGCCAGAAAGAGCTTATTACCTACACTCACACAAATAATTTACACAATGTGTGATCTAACTCTGAGTGAGCACATATGCACACACCTCACACGTTTGTTCAGTTTTTTTTCCTTGTTCAAAAAATCCCAAGAATTCTGACTGACATGATATCTTTAAGGGTATTATTAACTTTATTTTTCTCTATCTTTTTGATTGCTGTATTGCTTTGATAGTACATCTAAGGAAAAATGTATTTTTTTCTCTTTTTAAATTCAAGAAATAGAAGGGAGGAACTGAAAACTTCTGGGTCTACCCTTGGGTTTTTTAGTACTTTGAAGATACCAGAATCTCCTTTATCAAGGTTAAAGTAAGTGTGGAAAACATTATGATTCTCATGGGTATGTACCATGTAGGTACTCCAACGTACTTGCTGCAAGAATTTCTGAAGTGGAATTTGAGGACATTCTTTAAGTTCTGCATTTAAACAGAAAGAAGCAAACTATTTTAAAAAAACTAAACAAGTTTTGCAATGAGTGATCAAAAGAGGAAAATGCACATGGCACTAACTATGGGTCTGACACCATCAGATTGCTCATGAAATGTTCATATTCATTCATCACTTTTTTCAATTGCTCTCAAAAACCCAAGGAAAGAAAAAGAATCTCTCTGAATAATTTAAAGCAGTTCTCTCTTTTCAGTTATCAGTCCTTTTGTTCTTGTGTGTATCTATAACCTCACACCAGTCATTTAAATTCATATGTGTTTGTGATGTAACCACGTCAATGTCTAAAGCTGTGGCAGAGCAAAATGGAAAAGAAATATTTATAACATCTTTAAAGAAAAAGAAAAAAAGAAGGCAAAAATCCTCAAATCTGACTAAAGATTTACAAAGAATTGAGTCACGCAAAGATACCTTTGCAGGAGATTCATTAGTTTGCCAGTCATTACTATGTAAAGGGGACACCTAAAGAATCAAAAGTGAGTAGTTTTTTATTTAAGACTATCATGCTTACCATATTAGCTTTTTCCCATCCTTTGATTTATATCAGACTTCTAAAATGCCCTGTTTCTGCAGACTCCAAATATGATCAGTATCATCATTTGTATTACAATAGTACCTCAGAAGCCAAAAGTGAAATCAGCAGCCTTTTGTACTAGACACTGTATGATCAGTCCTTGCCTTAAAAAGCTTACCAACTAAAAAAGAAAATCCTAGAGAGGAAAAAGGCATTATTACTTTTCTGTAATAGGAACAGTGACAGAAAGACTAAGTTGAAATGGCCTAAGAAAACCCAACCAGCTCTTAGCTTTGACCAAAAGATTCCCATTTCTCTGAGGAACTTTATCACAAAATTTAAAATTTGCTATAATTTCAAAAGAAACACTCTGCATTTTAGAACCAGGCTGGTTTCTGTCCTACGGTAATCACTTTTGTAAATTCACAACAAAAAAATGTGGTGTCAGGAATGTGAGATTATAGGCAGTATTAGCAGATGAAATAATATTTTGAAGCAGGTAGTCTAATAACCAAAGAAAGGCTATGTGCGTGTTTCCTAGATTCTAATTCTGAGCACAAATACAGTAAGTGCAAGTAAAACTTTGGCAGAAAATACTCTGTCCACATGGTTTGTTTCCTTAATTCCATCTGAATGATATGCAGCAGCATTTCTCAGGTTCACAAACAGCAACTGAGACACAAAGCCTCCTGCCTCTTGTTTCAGCCTTTACTCCACAAGACAGGTATTGTGGGAAGATGCAGAATCAATGCATAAATCTTTATGCTTGCAGTTGGGTATACATAGAATTGTGCCAGAAAAATAGAACTGACAAAAGGGTAAAGGAAAATGATTGTGAATTTAGTCAAAGTAAGCTGGGACTTTAGAACAGGCATGAAGAATGAAGATCAAGGGGGAAAAAAGAAAATACATTTTAGAGAAAACACAGAAGCTTATGTCTGTCTAGAAGGCTGCTTAGGCTTCCTCCACAGGGAGGACAGAATGTTACACTATCTGTATCTTCATTGCTTGAATTTATTTATTTATTTATGTGACATGAAGGTATTTTTAACACTGTTTACACACCTTTGACACAAGCAGAGTCAGGTGTGTGTTCCACTTTTTGCAGTTCTTATGTCCAGGAAAATATGATCAAAGAGAGGAATGAAGGGGACAGTTCTGCATATGAGTATCTTGATAGAGGAACTTATTAAGCAAGAGGATCTACTTTACTTTTTTAGGAAGCTTACTAATGAACTAAAGAACAGATGTATCTGAGGATTGTCATCAACCCCCTGAGTAGCAATGATTTGAAACAGTTTGTCAGATGTACTTGATCCTGATTAAAATAAGACAAATTGACAAGTTTCAGCTCTCTTGATGGAGAACAGATAACTGTCATTCAGTGGTTCTTCCATCACGGTCTAATTCTTTCCTTTTTGTTTTTAATCCCAAATAGACATGTCAAACGTTACTGCTGCTCAGCAGCAGGAGAAACTCTCTGCCCCTTTAGTGCTCCCTGAGCTGCAGCCTCCGGCCCGAGGCACTAACGGGCCCTGATTGCGCTGAGTGGCCGCAGCTGCCGGGACCCGGCACCGTTCAACTGGGCTGCGCGTTCCGGTCCGCCTGCTCCCCGTTCTCTCCCGGGCGCTGGCGAGAAACACCGCGCTGGAAATTTACTACAGGGCAAAAACCCGTGGAACGCAGAGTGACAGCGCTGGGTGCACGCCCGTATGCACGCCGAACCGGCGGCTCGCAGGTACTGACACCCTTGTGGCATCGCAGCACACACACCACCACCACCACCACCACCACCCCCCGCTGCCATGGGCGCCACCCCGTTCCCGCGCTTTTTCGGGACACGAGCGCAGTGCAGGTGCCGCCGAGCAGCTCGCGCCTCAGTGCCCTGTGGGGGCTTGTGCGCGTGTGGGGGCTTGTGCGCGTGTGGGGGCTGTGCGCGTGTGGGGGCTGTGCGCGTGTGGGTGTGAGAGAGAGAAGTTCCCAAGCTCCCCCGGTCCTGTCGCCACAGCAGCTGTCCGAGGCAGATCCGTCACCCCGTTTATCAGTGTTCCCGGCTGGGGTCTCTGCGCCCTAACGCGCTCCCGCCTGTTTCACCTGCAGGCCTTGCCCCGGAGCAGGGCTGGGCACCGCTGGTGAGTTCCCTTCCCCGGGCAGCCTCACGCTGCCTGCATTGACTGGGGCCTGGGGCCTGGCGCTTTCACTGACTGATAAGGAACTCTTGTTTTTCTTCTAAGAAAGCCTCCTTTGCTTCAGGGGAAACAGAAATTAAAAGCTTTAGGATGGTGTATTTCTAAAGTGTCTGTGTAGGAAGAAAGGGAGGCTCTTTTGGAGCACAAGAGGTTTAGGGGAAACACAAGGAAAAACTTTTTCCCAGTGAGGTGCCAGAGCCTGGAAGGGGCTGCCGGACAAGGGCAGTGGCTTTAAATGAGGAGTGGATTTCAGGTAGAACTACGGCAGCAGCTCTTTCCCAGCAGAGGGTGGGCACTGGCACAGGGGGCCCGGGGGTGGAGGAGCCCCATCGCTGCAGACATTCGGGGGGCTTGAGGAGCTCTGAGCACCCTGCTCTGGCTGAGATGTCGTTTCAGGAAATGTGTCCATGTGTACTTTATTGAATACCATTCGGGAAATTGTCTGAGCGATTTATTTGTAATTGTATTTTATCACAAAATCTGAACCTCTTTAGCGTTTAAAAATGGGATGAACCTTCCCCCCAACCCTCTTCCCCAAATGATCTCTTTCAGTTTTCTTTGTATGTTCTTGTAAATGTTTGTATTTCTAGATCATCTCTGTTGTGAATGTGCCATGTAAAGATGTCGATTTCAGTTCAGAACACGTGTGGTGCAGGGTGATGCAGGTGCTGCAGCCTGCACAGCCACACGGAGGCTCTTGGCGAGTGAGGCATGGGCGGGGTCGGTCTGAGGAGAGAGAATTTAAAAAGACTAAGACAAATATTGTTTCCATATGTTAATTGTTTTAAATGACATAGGAAGTTGACAAATGTCCCATGTTTCTATATTTAGAAAAATAATCTAGCATTAATATGTAAACTACCTCGTGTTTTGGTTATGCATTACTGAGGCATTTGGTGGTTTGTCACTGCCATCTTAGCTTTTTATATATTAGTTAAAATTATTGTTTGCCTTGTAGCAATCTCTAATTCCAGGATGAGGTGTATTTAGCTGAGATAGAAATAAAATTTTAAGAAAGTTCCTCTTGGATAGTTTTTGTGATGAAGTCTCATCTTCCTTCTATCCTGTGTGCATGTCAGAGCATATTTTATGGAGTGTTGTCTTAAAACCTGCTACTGTGAAGTGGGTATCACACTCTTGCTAGTTATGGATAATTATATTTTATACTTTTCTAAATTCCTCTTATTTCTGAACTAGTAATTGATGTTTTTAAGTTATTTGTATGATAGCTAGAATGTAAAGTCCTGATACTCATTTACACAATAAAATTTTTAACAAAAATTAGCAACTTCCACAAGAAATCTGATATTTAACCAAGAATCTCATTAGTAATGCAAAGCGGAATTGCTATTTACTCACTGATAGAAGCACCCCTTTAGCAAACTTAGTGGAAAATGCAAGTCTTGTATAGTAGCATCCAGGATTTGAATTGATTTTTGAAGACATTTTTTTCTGTTTTCTATTGCTTAGGTTTTTGTAGTTCTGGGAAGAAATATGATATAAACCCCATAAATCACACTTCTAGATTGAATTATGTCTGAGATTCTTAGAGTGGAAAAAGCAAATGAAAAGGAATTATTTTTTTTCCTTCCATGTTTCTTGTAATCTAAGAGATGAGGTTAGCCAGATCTTTTGGCTGTAAACGCCACTCAGCAGCCGGTCTGTGACAGGGTGCTAGCCGGGCAATGGGAGTGAAAGGCAAATGGCCCAATCGTGTTGCAGGACATTTTTCTCTCATTTGGGGATCTTCTTAGAGGGGTCTCCTGGTGAACAGGGCTTCGGGGGGTCCAGGAGAGCTGGGTAGTTAAAGGACAGACCCCTCAGAGCAGGAGCAGCCCATTGCAATGTGTGTGGAGAAGGGCAGTGAGGGTGAGCAGGGCACCTCTGATGTGCACGGGAGGACAAAGCAGCAGTGAGAGTTACTTGGGAGTTACACGTAGGTGCATGAGTATCAGAGAGCAAGTTGCAAAGACACAGTATACCTAGAGCTGAGAGTAGCAGAGATGGTGCTCACCTCGCAGCCTAGCGGCAGGGAGGGGTTTCCAGTGCTGAAAGGACTGCATCAGGTGTGCTTAGCAGTTTGTGTTCACATAGCTCCTGGATGCAGCAAAGGCTGAAGGTGTGGTGTGCTGTTCAGTGTGCTGCTCACTGTTCCAAAGCATGAATATTAAAAAGCTGGGCTGTAGCTTGGTGTGAGTGGCCAGATCCCATGTCTCTAGTTCAACACTTCTGTTTGTGTAACACGGCAGAGTTGTATAAATCAAATTGGAGCTGAGCCCCTGTCAGTCTTTACCTGATACAGCAGTTTTTCTGTCTTTCTACTGAAACTTGGAGCAGGCTTCTGGGATATTTGTTTTTATTATGCAAAGTTTCTTTATGGTGTTTGGCTGTCTAGGCTGGAGGGGATTGAATTTATGGCACAGGATCTTTTCCTACCTGCTCAACAAGTGTAGTGTGGATACACACTCGTTATGGCTGAGATTCTGATCCTGAAATCTTTTACTGTTAATCTCTTCAGTGGACATTTTGCTAATGTAATTACTTTAGTTTCATAGATTGCATATATCTAGATGCATCTTAAGTCTTCATTACAGATGGTATAGTCTGGAAAAAAAGTCTGTCTTAAGACACTGCATTCTTTGATACTAGGTGGACACTAGCATAAAACTGCACTATTTGTGCTTCCTATTTCTTCACTAATGATTGTTAAAGGAAGCCGGGAAGATGCGAGGCTTTGGGAATTTGCTGTTCTTTCATTTTATTTTAATGCAGTTTGTTTCATCTGTGTTATGCAGTCGGTTCAGAATGCATTTAAGTCATTACACTTCTTAGGGATCCACTGGTTACTGTGGTGCTTTGAGGTTGAGTGATCATTAGTTGCCTGTATTGTCTGGTAAAAAATGAATTAAAATGGATTGGAATCCAAATGAAACACACGTTCTTTTTTTTTATGATATAAAAGAAGGCAGAGTGGTTCCTCTAATATAGACATCTGCTAAGCTTATAATATTTAGCATACAGCAATATTTCTTTTTGAAAGTAAGCCACATGTTGGAACTAGAATTTGTTTGAACTTTTGATCTATAGAGTTAATTCAGATTTGTGTCTGTTTAATCTCTGTTTGAGGTAAATTAATCCTGGTTTTCCTGATAATCAGTTTTTACATGATCAGTTAAGATTTTTGCATTGCTTCAAGTGAACTCTAAATCTTAATCGCTGTAAAGCAGGTAGTAACATTTCTATTTCATTTTATCCCACATTGCTTTGGTAATATAATTTGTTTTTCCTTTTACAACTATTTTGTGTATGTTAATTGCTTGGAAAACCACAGTAAATAAACAGTGAAACTTAATCAGAGCAAAAAATATTTATCATATAGCAGACTTACAGTAATTTTGCATGAGAATGTAATTACAATTTGCAAAACTATGGATGTCTGGTACTGATAAATGTTGTAGCTTGTGGACACAATCAAGAATAATTTTCTAAGTAGAGTGGAGCAAACAATTATGCCATCTATCTAGTTTTGAAAGACAACACAAGATAACCAGGATTTTTGCATAATGCCAGTTTTTAGGATATTTCTAATGTGCAAATCCTTGTAACATGGAGATAGAAAAGTCATGGTGTGTACTGTCTGTCACTCAGAAAAGCAGATGCAGGACACTTGCTGCTTGCACCCCTAATCCTCTTCACAGGTGTTTGTTGAGAGCTTTTAGTTCCTTCTGCTCTGTTTTCTCTGCCAGTTTTAGTAGTTGAAATTTTAAGATGGTTGTATTTATATATTCTTGTATCCACTAATGTGCCTTTCTAGGTGATTAACTAGGCAACGACCTGTATCCATCATAGTTGCTTCCACAAAGAGTATTCCATTCCACAAGACAGTTTTTGAACAAGAAGATACTTCTGTATTCTGATGTTGTATTCATTGCAGTACATCTTTGTTAGTGTCACCATTTTATTTTTTTTCTAGAAACATACATAAATAATATATATACATGTATATACAAACATAGTGCAGATATATTAATTCTTGAGTATATACATATGCTGTTAGCTATTACTATTTCTTTTCCTTTCATTTTTACTAGTGGTGAAGAGTTATTTTGCTTTAAACCACTGAATTAGATCAATGTTTCATGGTGTTCAGGCTAATCTAAATTCAAGGATATACCATGAAAAAATAATTTTGCTGTTTAAAAATAGTATTTAGGGGAACAGTGTAAAGTATAAATAGCTCTTGATTAAGCTAAAGTTATATGAAATCACAAAAAGGCATGGAACTGCTGCTTTTAATGTGGAATGATAGAAATGATGCCAATCCCACTGTAGTGTGCAAGTTGGTGATTTAAAGCTGGAAGACAGCTTAATCTATGGTTGCCTGTGGTCTTGGATTAGCAATAGGCTTATTTTGACTATAAATGTAAAAAGTGTGACACAAATCACATAGTAGAACATTTTGCTTGTATGCATTGCAGCTTGTTTAGCTGCAGAACTCTGTCGGTTTCTTTGAATCCATCTCCCCTTGTGCATGCTGTCTCTGCCCGTCTTCTGTACCACTACATTCCATCTGCACAGTTCTCCCATTTATCTTTTTCTTGTTCCCCTTCCTAAACCAGAGCTCTCAATCTATCCTGACAGTGTGTGGATGTAAGAACTGCCAGAAATGGCCCACACTAGACAAGTTTATCACGGCTCTTTCTGACTGAGTCATGAGGAAGGTTCTTATTTTGATTCACTTGCTAAACCTTCTGTCTGTGCATTGATTTATTTGTAGCAGGGAGTTTTGTTATCCAAAATTTATATCTGATCCTGAAATTTAAGTAAAGGAAAATAGGAATGCATTTTCCTGAACTTTAGCTTTAAATTGGTATGCTGCTTCATTCTAGATCTCTCAAATTCTTATTATAGTTTTATGCCTTAGTAAAACTTGAGTGATTTCATTATGGAAGACTATTTCATAAGATCCTGAGTGAGGGGAAGATACCAAAGCTGAGCAATCAGAAACAAAGCAGTTAAAATTAGGGATAAAGATCAAATGACCTGCTTGCCATTGTGCTTATCTAGTGACAAAAGATTGGAAATTAAGGCACGCTTCTAGATGTGGCTAGTTTAGTGAATCAGAGCAATTCTTCATCTCTTTTTTTTTAATAACTGCAAAATGAGAAATTGCTGATACGTTGTCAAGAGATCAATGAAAATAGTAATTGACCTGAAGCCTGTCTCATTTGCTGTAGCCACTAGCTAGTCACTTGCTCACTAGATTGCTGTAGTGTTACCTAAACTAGTTAAATAGCTTTCCAAGCCCAGCTAGGTGAAGCCCTAAGCAACATGGTCTGACTCAACTTCATGCAACAGTATAGACTATAAATCTTCTTAAGTTTCTTTTCAACCTCAGCTAACCTGTGACTTTATGATAACAGGCTGCATATATATCCAGAATGCATTTGTGAGCCTATCTCAAGCTGGCATACTCATGGTAATTTCAGTGTAGATGTTGAAGGAACAAGTAGCAGTAATGTGGTTTAATAGCACCAGGCAATGAGGTAGTCTTGAAAGTATCTGATTATAGTGAAGCATTTCATTCCTTCTGTGGGCTAGTTTCATTTTCATATCCATAAGTCAAACACTTCTCAGCTTTTGAAAACTCTGGCTTAATTTCTTAGCAGTATTTGCATTAAAAAAAAAGTGATGTAATTTCTTCTAGGCTATGATCAATATGAATGAATGAGTTCTAAACCACCATCTTACTTTCCTAATGTACTCTAGCACCCTGGGATAGCACTGGTCATAGTTGTTCAATTGAAATAACTGCTGTGATTATTTAAAGGTTTGAAGTTGACATCATGTTGAGATGATAAATAGTCTTTCAGGGGAATGACAATCCATTCAGGTGGATGGTACAGCACGAGTGTGAATTCTGTACATTTTTGCTTTTGTTGTTTATCTAGAGACATACCTTTCAAGGTTGAAGTATAGATGAGGACATTGGCACAAAAATAATACAGAAACATAGACTCTTAAGGACTGAACCTGTAAGTGCTTGCAGCTAAGAGCAGCACTTACTGCTGGGAGTAGTCCAATCGACTTCTGTGAAATAATAGAAATCAGTGTGACTGCTCCCAGCAGTGAGCACTACAGGCCACATTCTCAGCTACCTAAAACTGAAGACACCAGCTGAGACTTCCATCCCAACCTCAGTAATGAGTGTTAGTTTTCTCTGGTACGTATCTACCTGTCTCTCTTTGTACCTGCTTTTTGTCCCATGGGTTTGCCAAGACAGATTGGAACACATCATTGCAGTGTCCTAAGCGTGCAGAAATGATGTGCAAACTTCTTCTTTCCTTAAGTCCATCAAGTGTCTTTCTTTTGAGAAATAACTAAACAGCATTTAAGGGTAACTTTCCAAACTAGTTAACCTTTGATTTGAGACTAATACCTACTGTGGGAGAGTTTTTTTGAAAGCAAGGAGATCATGTAAAAATTGGGTATGTTGCAATAATGAATAATAAACCAATGCACAAAAGCAGTTGTAATAATACTATAAATCTTTTCATCTGTACCTGTCTACATAGAGTAATTGTTTCACATGAGACTACTGATGTGTAGACAGTCAGGACCCTGCTATCTATGCCTCCATTTCAGACACTTGACAGAAGCACAGTTTCAGTTATGCTTATCTTTTAAAAACCCTGAAGTTTTAGCAAGTGCCATATGTTTCTCTAACATCCAAATAGGAGACTTCCAAAACCTGGAGAGTACTTAGTAAATATAACTTCAGTGAATGAGATGGTGATATATGTAGGAATATATCAGACATGAGCCCTGTGATTCTACAACAGCAAGTGCTCAACTCTGACTTGTAGCATATCTATGTAGTGTCTGCCATAGGTTCATAACATCCAAATTAAAAATGTAATAACTAGAGCTATCATGTGTTTTCATAGATTTGTTTTTTCTTTTTCTTTTCTTTTTTTTTTTTTTGTGCAATAAATGGTGCAGACTGGAGATCTGAAACTGCATTTAGTTTAAAAAGATCCGTTTGTAATGAAGCATGATGGTATTGACAGCAGAGCTAAAGGTTAAACCTCTAGTAATGGCATGCTTGAATTAATGACACATTCAAGAACACTGCTTCTAAATTGACATTCCATAACCTTCCCCCAAGAAATTGTTATAAGGACACACAGGAGACTAGTGGCAGGATTTGTATTTCCTTCTGATGATTCATGTTGGACTAATAGACATTTATTTAGTTACCTGCAAACCACATAGTTTGCTGGTGTCATATTCGAACTAGAAGACATAACTTCTAGAAGGGGAGAGCAAAGTACCTTGCCAAAGTCAGCACCTCCTCTAGAAATGTTCCTGTTTTGGGGCTCTGGGTCCCCAGGGCCAAGGCCATACAGCTGGCAGCAGGAGGGAGAGCTGTTCCAGGCAGCACAGTGGGGCTGCCCTGCTTGCCTTGCTGGGATTTGGTAGCACGGGCACTGGTCATTCACATTGGTAATTTTCATTTATTGCTTCTACTGCCTTACTTTTGGCTTCTTAACTTTCATGCCCAGAAGTATACTCGAGAGCCCGTGTGGCTTGTACTGCTGGGGTGGTGTGGAGCCCTCTGAGCTGCTCTGTCACATCCAGGCCCCCTCCCCCCCAGGGCATTGGTATGGAATGCCCCTGTGGTCAGGCTGGATCAGCTGTCCCAGTGCTCCCCAGATCTTGTCCAGCCCATCCTGCTGCAGGGGGCTTGATGACAGAACACCTTGGTGCTGTGTGAGCCCTGTCCAGCAGCAGCCACAACACGCCTCTGTGCTCAGCACCTTCCCAGCTCTCTGTGTTGGGCCATTTCACTCTTCTGAAAACTCCTTACTCTGTGCTGAAGGAAATGGTGAGCTGTAGCTGGGGTACAAGTCAACCTTCACAATACTCTGTGTCCTAATATGGAAGCTAACAAGCTAAATTAGTAATGGTGCATTTTTCCACTAGGGTCTCTGGTGAGATATAGGGTATCAGTCTGAGCTATGTCTTGCTAGCAAGTGTTCAATAATTATTTTAGCATGTAACAACATGTGGGCAAGAGCTTGAGAGCATCAAGGTAATCCCAGCACTAACATACGTATGGACAGATCAGTTTCACTCCAAAAGCAACAGCAAGACTTCAGGTAGCAGGGAGTAATTACTAACTGTTGCTATGTAGCTTGTTCAGTCTTTTCTGATATCTGTCATAAGAAAAATATTTTGATAAAATGTCAAAGAACAAAATTTTGTGGTGGTTTTTTTCTTTCCCTGGGTGATTTTTGTGCATTTGCTTGGCTCCTGATCTTCAAAATACTGTGGAGTGGTGCGTTTCCTACAGGCAGCCAAAGGTGTATTGCATTGTGGAGCTATTAAAGAACCTATTATGATAATAATTAAACATACTTAAGTATGCTTGTAGCTTGGTTTAAAGAGCTGAAACTTATATAATTGTTTTGCTGTAGTCTGACACAGGCAAGGTGCTTTTCTTTTATTCTGTATAGCAGTTTTTCTGATTATGGCCTTTAGAAAGCATGGAGGATTTTTGTTGTTGCTGTTGGTTTGTTTTTGGGTTTTTATTTTTGGTTTGGGTTGGGTTTTTTTGTTATTTTTAGAAATCCAAGCCTTCTGGCTTTGATCTTAATTCTTAATTTTTTTGGCATGTATTTCTCTGTCACTCTGCTGTCGAGCATTGTAAATCTTTGCCTCTACAAAATTCAAGCTGTGCATAATATTCAATAAGTTGTCTGAATATATGGATATCCATTTATTATAAATTCCTGTTATATTAATTTTTTCCAATAATGCACCAGGTTTTTTCAAACCTGGTTTACAAGTTCTTATTCTAGAGAATTCT
>JAOEGS010010647.1:11966-26438 GCA_025447755.1 Corythornis vintsioides
ATTAGCAAATATATTTTACTAATGCTGTAGTTTTTGATCACCCTTAACATGCAGAGTAACACTCACGGTAAAATCACGGTGCAAAGTGATTTTGTGTTGCCTTTAAATCTGCTCCCCTGCCAGGGAATAACGTGATGGTTGTAAAGGCTTTTCAACCCTCTGTTACTTTCTAAAAACTATAAACTGGGCAGGATTTAAATTCAGTGAATGTGAATATGCACACCCATGCTTACTAGAAAAATAGCTGTTAACTGCGTTTGGTTTTTTCTCAAGGCAGAGCTGTGGGGGTCACCAAGATTTGAAGAACAGTTTCAAAAGCCCCTTTGTCACAACAGTATTTATCTGAAGGTCTTGTTTAATTTCCTAGACTGTCAGCTTTTTCTATCTAAAAAAATCCTCATTGTCTAGCTGGTCTGGTGAGCTCAGACCCATGAACCAAGTTTGCCATTATTAATGGATAATCCATTATCCATATTAATGGATAATCTGTGAGGCATATTTTTTAGGCAATGCTCCAAAAACTGTACATTTTTTCCCAAACTGTTGATGGGTGAACCACAAGAAGGTCACAACTCTGGAGTGATCTTCACACAGTTCTCCCAGGTTTCTTGGAATTGCAAAGTGATGTTAAGCATTGCAAGTTCTCTCATGATTTTTGGAAGCATTCTTCTGCAGACTTTGTTGGAATGAGGCTAGACCTACCTGGAGATGATGATTAATTGCAGTTAACAAACCACAGGAAAAGCTGGTACCTGGTTCTGGCTCTGGAGATGCACCTGCACACCAGTTACTTGAACCACTTTACCTTTTAGCTTTTCAGTGAATGAACTAGCACGACCAGAAAGTCCTGAAGTGTCTAATTTTGATATTTTCAGCCCTTTCACCCCAGTATTTTATTTAAATCTCTCTGTTCTTCATGAATATGTGCTGCTGGGTCCTTGACTAAAACATTTAACAATGTGAGAGCAGAATATTTTTGCAGCTACAGACTTAGACCTTCTGAAGAGCCTAATCAAATCCAGATTTTTTTTCTTTAATTGGAAAAGAAATGAGTGTTTTTCACTCTAGCCCAGCTAGTTAGTGCTATCATAAGCAACCCCCCATTAATCATGTACCATTTTTTGCAGCTGTGTACAGGAACTGACCTGCCTAGATACACTATAACTGAAGCAATTAAGGATCTTTTGTATTTTTTATGTAATTACCACTTCTGAGCCAGGTTGCTAAATACTTGGGACATTTGGGGGTATAATTTCAAGGTCATTATATTTTTGTTCATCACATTTCCTAGGAAACATATTTGAAGACTTGCCTAAAGCATCCCAGATACTGTACATTAAAGTATGGCAAATTAATTTAATCCTACCTTCTTCCACTCAGTGGGTGCATGTCCATTTTTCCAGTGTATAATATACAGTATATTTTAAAATTGTAAACAATTCCTGTTTTCAGTGACGTGAACAATGGAGAGACCAAACAAGCTAAAGGAGCTAACACATTTATCTCTACATTCTGCCATCTGTTTGAAACTGCTGATGTAATTCCAGTTTTAAATTACATTAGATCCTGCCTTCTGGACCCCTTTCCCTATTTGCCTTCACTTTATATATATATATAAAATTATTTTTTTTTAATTTAAGGCTTTAGGGAAATCAGTGCCTTCAGGTTTTTGACTTAATAAGAAACTGTGTCTTTGGACTTAAATATAGGTTTCCTGGACAAAGAAGTATAATGGCAGCTTTATTTCCAAAAGATGAAACTTCTTTTCTGTGTACAAGCTGATGAGATCTGTTTTCTGCAATAATGCTAGCAACCAGCAGATTTGTTTATACTGAAGAAACAGCAGAGATTAAGGGTTGTGTTCTTGCATATTCTATTGTCTAATGATGGAATTTTCAGTTTTATATCTGCATTTATACTTCGGAATTACTTTATTTCCTTCTATTTAACCTCTTCCCCTTATTTTACTGCCTTAATTACACCCTTATCTTTGTTTTTCTTAGAACTTTCTTTGCCTTTTGAGTGGTAATTCTCCATTCCCTTCTGGTATCATGTGACTGGAATCACTTATTTGTCTGGAACTGATACTGATGTGGATCTTTTAGGGATTTTTTAAAGGAATATTGGTCAGGCTCTGTCTTCAGCATCTCTCTCAAACAGCCTGATTTTTGAACAGTTGCATTAAAGAGGTGAAACCATGATTCCCATTGAAAATATTTGCATCACAAAAATTAAATGGATGTATTCTGGTTTACGTTTTATAACGTATTTATATTTTTTGAACTTTGGTTTCATTATTTGGTGCATTCATTATGTACCCACAGAATAATCAGAAATATAAGGATCTAGGAAGAAAGATGGAGTCCTGTACTGAAAAAAATTGCAGACTTCTCATTTGTATTGATTTTAAAAAGCAAGAAAACACATCATTAAAAATCAAGAAAAATGCATTTCAAGCTGCAGTTTATTCATCATGGTACAGAATTTTTTCACAAGCACATTTCCAGAAGTCATGATAACATTTTAAAAAATGTACAGATTTTAAGATTATTAGAACTACTTAGCCATTCAGAATTTCTGAACCATACCATCCAAAAGCTTGAAGGAAATGTGGAAATGGATTGGTTTGATTCCAATACTTTTATAGAAAACATAGATTTATTTTTTTTTAATTGAAAAATAATTTCCATTTTCCTAAACTTAATTTGGAAAATTCTTTAAAAGTAAAATGAAAAACCACAAAATAAAGATTTTTTTGTTTCCTTTGGAAGGAATATAGACATTGGGTTCACTTGGAATTTAAACAGATTATTTTAACTTTGACTGTCTGACTAAAAATGTAGAAAATTTGTTATTAAAGAATTTTACTTAAATATAGAAATTATAATTCATATGCAACTTCAGTCCTCTAACTGAATGGTAACTAGAACTATGTCTATTGTCAAAGTTTCATAGTTCTATCTTCTACCCAAGGTTCATCCATCATTGCTGACCCTGTATGGATGGATATGGAAATAGTCATCAACTTCCATGACCTGTTGAAGACAAAGCCAAGCAGTAACATGTTCAACCTTGACCTGCATTTTCTGAGGTTGGTAATGAACCATGTAAACCATTTATTCCATATCATTTTTCATATATTCCTTATATTTTTCATATAAGACTATATTTTTATGGTTATGCACCTTGCTATGAAAAGATACCTGCAGAGAAGTTAAACCAGAGATGCTGAGGTAAAACAAAGCATATATGTATTTTCAATAGGTCTGAAGCTGAGGAACCTGACAGAATATTGTCAGTTAAAACTTGTTATGGGAGCTCACACCAGCTTTTCATGGATACAGGCTGTGGTCCAGAGCAGAGAAAGGAGTGTGGATTTTCTGCTTACAAAAATACCCTTAACTTATAGAGTCTGAGCAGTGCTTCCCAAACAAAGAATTTATTACTCCACCCCTGCCTACAAGGAAAAATAATTAAAGCCACATAATTTCTTCAAATACTCAGATTCCAAATGTTTGGTAACCAGCTAGCTGCCTGTTGTGGCAATGCTTCTACTTCTGCACTGAATTTGTATTCTAAGACCTACATGAATTACTATACAAAATGAATTCAGTGAATGATTTGTTAGAAGAACTTTTTGTTGTGAAAATGTAATGAATATTTCATGATTCAAATTCAAAGCAACTATAAATTTAAAACACCAAGTTTTGCTGCGATGCATAAAAACTATTAATCATAACTGTTAAATACAAACCATATTCACTCCTGGTAAGAACCATAAATATGACAAAAAGTCCCAGAAAGTTGCAGTTATGGTTAAGAAGGAGTCTATGTAATGAAATCAGTAAAATTCCTCCCAAACACTTTAAATAATGCTGTCTTTCCTGAGGACAGATTGAATTTCATCAAGATCTGTGGATCACTCAGGGTCACCAGGACTCAAACACTGTCACTGTATTCCTGGGACAATGTAAGAGTACAGTATATTTAATACACCTTACCAAGCCCTGTGCCAGTTTATTTGCAAGCATCTCCAAACATTTTTTCCCCGTGCACACACCAGGACTTTCAGCACCATTCCTGGGCTTGGACACTTTTGAAATGACAGATCTTCAAAGGAACCTTTAGTAGATTAACTGTAACACTGATACCATTTCCCCTGGCATAAAATGGGTGGTTGTTCTTAAGATCTATGCTGTTGAAAATATCTGATACTTCTTAGGCACAGTAGTGAATGCAGTGTTTGAATCTCGTACCGCCAGGTTGAAGAATGCTGCAAAGCAGTCAAACTCAGAGATCATTTAATCAGCAATAAAATGCCATTGTAGGCAGCATAGCAGTACTTCCTAAATCCCTCACTGGCTTATTTCATTAGAAACTGTGCTGGCCCTTGTCCACAGATGCAGAACTAAAGCTATCTGCAATTATCAGGTTTTGGTAAGCACAGAGAATTTGACAGGTATAATATTCATGATTAAAGAACAGCTAAGTGGGTCCATAATCTATTGCTCATTGTTTTCAAAAAATGACAGCCCAGCCCCATCATACTCAGTTATGACTCAGAGCAGCAGAATAAACAAATCTGCACCTTTGCTCCCCATGCAGTAAATGTAATGTTTTTGTGGGGTTTTTTTTAACAGAAAAATCCTCTGCTGAAGAATAAGTAAGATGTAAACTGATCTCTAATAAGTAGAGGTATAATACCTACCTATCACCGTTGTACTTCTGCCTGATGGAAAAGTAATCTACTGATAAGAGAAAGAGAACATAATCTAGTCTAACTGCCACTAGAAATATCAGTGCCTTTTAATTAGCCCTCAGTAATCCTGCAGTTATCACGGTGTGTGTTGTACTGTGCTGATAAAGCTGGGAGGGGAAACTGCAGCTAATAACCAGCTCTGAGTTCAGAACTAAAGCATGGTGGGTGAAGCTTCTGGATGTTGACACTTCCCAAAAGCATGGAGATGTGGCTCCCCTGGCAGAAAGAAAGGAATATGTGAGTTTGGATGTAACTGAATCTTGGCAAAGGATTTAAACTTTGCATTTGTTATTGTATTATTTATGGTGAAACTGCAAATGCAAATGCTGGTAATTCAAATACTTTCCTAAAGAAAAAGAGCTAAAAATTTCTAGCTAGAGTATATAGAGCTAGTAGATGAATTTAAAATATTTTGGGAAAACAAAAACTCTCACAGGACACTTTTTCCTTGTAAGGGGTCTCTTAACTGAACATTCAATACTATTATTGATCAATCAAGTTTAAAAGCTTTTTACATTAGAAATTACATCATCATAATAATGATGATGATTATTATTATCATAATTCTTATAATGGCAGCTAAGTTTGGCTTTCTATGGAAGCAGACTGGTAACAAAACACAGCAGAAAAACAACCTATGTATCCTGAAAATGTCCTTTTTCCTGTATCTGCAATCCTTCAGCCCAAATTACCCTGCTCTTTTTCCACTGTCTAATCAGACAGCGGCCACAAAGAATTCTATCAAACATGAACAGTTTGGTTACTTTTCCCTTTTGTTGTTTTGCTCTCCATCCTGCTATTATCTACTAACAGAGAACATTTTATTGAAAAATGGAAAAAGAGTTGGAGGGTCCTACAAGGCAGGACACAGGTATGACCTGTTACAGCTGAGAAAAAAGTCCTACATTCTCCCACTTGCATCAGCAGTAGGTTTTAGGAAGGTAATCAGAGCCTCCAGCTCAACAGGAACTGGTAAGAAGCAAAAGAAACAGAAATGCCAGGCAATGGGAAGTAATAAAAAAACCTCCTAGAGGTGAGGAAGGAGAGTGCAGTGTTTAACTCTGAATGAGATGGAGCTTGTCTGAAACCCACTCCAGAAGCAGAACAGGCATCTTTTTTGTTTGGATTCCTTGTCATTGGGTCTAGAAGAGTACTTGTCTTCTGATTCCCCCCCAGATTTTATTGCTTTATTATATATCAATTATTGATTGTAGTTTTTTCCTAAATTGCCTTTGCTTCCCCTGGGCATTGCTCAGGAAGCCAGTTCAAGCCTATGAACTCTACTGAGAAGAGGAATTAATAGAGCTCACCATTAAAATTTGACCACTTTTAGCTTTTGCCTCTTGGGTCTAAAGCCTGTAAGGATGAGGTTGTGAGGCAAATTACCTCATCAAATTACCTTTAGATTTCCCATCTTTTAGGAGGAGAAGGACCGTGTTTTGATAATGGACTCAAGTGTCAGAAAAAAAATATGTAATTCTTACTGTTTTCTTTCAGGCTCAGATTTTTTATCTATAAAGTTCTCATGAAACAGTATCAATAGTTTTCCTGATACCAGTAAATTTGTACTGTATTCCTGTCCTCTAGAAGTTTTCCATTTCTCACCACAAGACCAGCCAACTTTGCTTTTAGGAGGTTTACTCTTTATAAATCTAGTCATACTTATCATTAATGATCCCACTGCAGATTTTGAGGACTAGAAAACAATTTTCTAGGAGAACCTGTGACCAGCTGTCTACATCTTGGAAGCCTATTTGTATATATGAGGTTTGCTGAAATTTAGAAACCCACTAGGAAGGTCTCTTCATGAACCCTGGCCCCAGAGCAATTCTTCCCAACGTAGGAAATATTCTTCTACAAAAGCTATTTTATTATTTTACTTCTGGCAGTGGGTATTTTGGCTCGTGGCAGAAGCATTAATCTTCTCTGCTCAACAGAGATCATCAACTGAGAGAGGAATTTCCAGTAGCCTGGTAAGAAAGTTTTCTGTCAGCATTGCCTTGCTCAGAAGCCAAAGCAGCTGGACAGACAGGTCGTGTTAAGACCACTTGTTAAGTTCCAACTTAGCACTGTCTCCATGACAGCTTCAGCTGGAGCAAACCCTTAGGTCCTGCTACTCAAACACTAGAGAGCAAAGGCAGAATGGAGCAGTGCAGTAAAAGCACAAATATTTTAACCCTGCCTTTGACTGCTGTGAAAACACTGTAGATACCTTAATATAAATTCTGAACTTGATAAATTGCTGCTCCATCTACAAAATATTGGCGTCAAACAGGAGGAAGGAGATCATTATTAATCAAGATTTTGCCAGAGTGAAAACAAGGCTTAAGTTTCAGAGGCTGAAGATGCAAGTACTTAAAAATTGTGAATTTATCTCAGCTTCCTAACAGAATAAAACTGCTGACTTCCATGCGTGTTTGTGCAAACAAAGGCATGGGATTTCCACATTGATAAAGAAACTGGGCTTTCACAGAAGTATATAAATGTAAGTTTAGTCAAAATGCAGTGAGTGAATGATGCCAAATACGAGGTATAATGTTTACAGTGGTGACACAAATATAGGAAACTTTATCTTGTAATAATAATTATCTATCGATAAGAAAGAATTATTAAGAATCCACATTAAAATTTTAATATGCACTTATGGACCCTAATTTGTAGTCAACTTATTAAAGAATGAAGTAGCACTTAATTCACCCTATTTTAGAAAAAGTTCAGGGAAGGTTCTGGCAGAAGGAAAATCAGAATTAGCATCCACAGCAGATAAACCATCTCAGAGCAGACATTTTCCCGAGTATCACTAATATAGAATTACATTAATCCCATTAAAGTATTTCAGATAATGCCTGCTACTTCATACAAAGCATGGGTACTCCATTTAGAGCAGCAGCTCTCTCCATTGGGTCTTCAGGCAAGCTTATTTTTATTTTCTAGCTGCTTGTGGAAAACACTTCTGCTGCCTCTGAAGCCCCTGATGTCTTTTGAGTCATCTTATTGTTAAGGCTAAACCAAATGCATACTGTCTCCTACTTTAACTTCTGTGTAGCTGAGCCATGAAACAGGCTACTACACTGTACTCTTGGGAACTTTATAGGCAGAAAGATTTAAGATGAAACGATAGGTATAGAAGCCTGAGAAAATTCCTGTAGACACATTGAAAACACTTCTTTTCAACAGTCAACTAAGTACCAAGGCTACTTAATGATCAAATCAAGATCAGCAGACACCACAGCCTGCACACTTTTTCTTAGAAGATTTTAATCTTTGTCCTTGTCCTTCAGTGGAGTTTCTTTACAGAGCATCTTGGCTTAATAAATGCCTTTCAAGAAGGCTTCAGTGCAAGTGAGAGAGTACTTGTGTAGCAATCTTGAGTTCTTATCAGCTGTATAGTGATCAGGTGAAGGAATAATTGATTTCAATCAGCAACACCTGTTTTTATAATTGCTCAAGTGATTATAATTCAATAATAAAAAGCCAATTTAACTACCTTTACTCAGATATTAACCTCTGATATGCACCACAAGAGTGAAAAAGCATTTGGTTAAAATCCCTGGAAGAAAGCAATTGGTATAATACATTTATCCTATTTTGGGCTGGTTTTTTTTTTTTTTCTTATTTTCACTTGTTTGGTTGCTTTTGGTTTTTTTTTTCAGCATGTTTGCACATTCTCCATTGAAAGACTCCCCATTGCTGTCCATTTTCTACTATTGTCAAATATACCTATGTCTAAAATGTTCAGTTCTTTTCCTTTTTCCTCGTAGTTCTTTTAGTGATTTGCCATTTTCATGACAGCATCATATTGTTGTCACATAATTCAACTTGTGATGTCCTGTAATGCCTAGATGCATTTCTGCAGAGCTGCTGCTTAGCCAGTTACTCTCTGTTCTGTGCACTTTCCTGCCCCAGTATAAATATTTGCAGTTGTTCTGATTCAACTGCACTCAGTCTTTTTTTTCTAGGCATTCCTCCATTTTGTCAAGATCATTCATATTCTAAGCCTGTATTTCTCCATTCTTGCAGTTATTCTTAATTTTGTGTTTGTTTTTAGTCCTCCCAGTCCATCTTTCAGGGCTCTAGTAAAAATACTGAATACTAACAGGTCCAAGAGATTTTACTGCAGATCTGCTCTCAACATATCTTATCATTCTACCTACTATATTTATTACTAAGATACTGCATTGCCTTATTAAAATTCATTTTGATGAGATTTTTGTTCTGAAAACAGGAGTAAAGATCAGTCTGTGATTGTCCCCCCCACTCCTTCTCCTCCCTTCACAAATTAAGCCAGGAGTGTGTCTTTTTCAGATCTTTTGGCTCTCCATGTCTTAGGTGGGTTCTCAAAAATAAGAGCAAATCTTCTGACAGATGTCTGACCCAGAGTATTCCACAGTGAATCTTCTTTAACACAGCTGATCTGAAAACAACTCAATATGCTCTGTAACCTGCTCTGGTAACCTGTTTGTGTCTCTGACCATTGGCTTGTATTGTAAAGTGTGAAGAAAAACAAGACTCAGTTAAGCATGCTGATGTTTGCAGTCTCGTGTCCATACCATTAATTGTTCTTCAGCAATCAGACCAAAGCTTTCCTGATCATCTGCTTAGCCCTGGTACAGACAGAGAGTAAAACAGGACATCACTCATATCCCTCAGTAGGTGTCTCAAAAAGGCATTTCTAATTTTATCTGTATGTGCTTAAACTACGTTTTATGGTTCTTGCTAACCTGACCTGGTTTCTGCCTTCTATATTATCTTTTCCTACATAGAATATCAATCTCTACAACTTCTCAACAAGCTGGAGTATAGCCTCACCTACCTTGGCTTCTCAGTACTGGAAGGTAGTGGCAGAACTTTTTTTCTTCCTTTTATTTTTGTTACGAAAAGACATGATTTACCTAACCAGCAGCCAGCTTGGGTGTTTTATGACCCTGCTGGAAAAACAGCACCTAATCCAGGTTTTGCTTTGGTGCCAACCACAAGCAGGAGGAGCACAGCCACCTGGGGACAACACTGCCAATCGTATCTCCATGGTGCCACCTTCTGACAGTCTGGATGCAGCCGCACGGCAGCCAGCACAAAAAAATGCAAAATACTGCTGCAGGGAAAGGGGGTTGATGTGTTGGGTTGGCCCTGGGAGAGCACATCTGCCTCAGACTGTAGAGATGTGGGCATGAGCATCAAAAAGGGAACCTCTGGCAGCACGACCTGGCACGTACCTTGTGTTCTGTATTGTGTGCTGGAGAAAGCCAGGTTCCTCTCAGTCTACTGGGCACTAAGACTCAAACATTGTGTAAATGCTGGATGTCAGGTTTATGTTGTGTTGAGTGATCAGAAATGAAAGAACAAGCAGAAAAGCAAATATTTTTAAATATTTTAAAATTTATTCAACACAGGGGGAAAAAAAATGGAAACATCAGTACCTGTGCAACTACGTTCACGTGGGTTCAGAGTTAATTTACAGTTTGGTGACAGCAGGACTAACAGACATCTTTTAAATGGAATTTAAGTTGGTGAAGTTGATATTGAAGACTTTCTCAGTGACTTGACAGCACTCCTGAGCAGCTTATACAGAGGTGAGAGCAAACACAAGTCACACTGTCATCATCATGAAATGCACTCTTGACTTAATTTTTTGGTCCAAATTTTTCTAATTTCCTCTGTTTCTTATTTAGCCTTATCTGTAACACAAAAGGAGAATGTAAACCTGGGATGAATGTTATATGCTGACTCAAATAATTCCTTCAGTACTTGAGTCCTATGAAGGAAAATACCATTAATATCTACTGGTACAGGTATTATAAACTAGGAGAACTGATTTATTTTTCTTACATGTTAATTCTTTATTCATTAATTTCTTACAATCCTCCTTGTACCTCACTAAAGAGGATTCAGAAAGAGGTCCCTGATCATTAATAGGTTATCTTAGTGTTGAAAAATCTTAAAAAGCAATACTGCTGGAGATGCATAATGAAAATATAACCCATCTCACTCTATCTTGACCTCTAATGCTCTTCAAAGTATTAGAGTTACTGGAGTAGCTTCAGTAAAAGTATTATAGTCTTAGACCTATAATACTTCTAAACATTCTGCTGAGAAGTTTAACATTAATTTAAGCAGAAAAATCAATAAGATGGTGTGGAGAAAAGAATCTGCTGGAGGAGTTAATCTAGAGAAACTGTTCCTTGTCATAGCATAACTCTCTTAACTCTTCTGAAATGATGGGAAGCCCCCATGCAAAACTGAATGAATTAAATAAAATTCCTGTCATTGTTAAGTTTTAAAAGACATCTTTTCTCTGACCTTTCTGTCATAAGGGTTAGTTGCAAATGGTTCATAATGAGAAGCTGACACCTGATACTCAAAATGTGAATTGTTCTGACGTTTCAGTAACTGTATTGTTGCCCACTCCACGGGCATAATGTTTACAAGGCAGAAAGCCTGGAGAAACCAGGGGGCTTGGACTCTCTGCCCAAGAAAACAGTGCTGCAGGGAGACTACCCTAGCAGTTAGCACACTTGGCAAGTTCTGGAAAATGAAAACTATTCAAGAGACTTTTCTTTTTGTTTGTTTGCCTGGTTTTAAAATGATACTCTCAGTGGAGATATCTGGAACACTGCCTGTTTGCATCAACATGAGGCAAAAATTCTGTCATATTATTTAAAAAGATCTGAATCTGATTGAACAGCAAAGGTACTCCTTGGTGCATGACTTGATCAAATTTCTTCTTTTTGTGGCTATGGCTGTACTCTGTCTTTCCCCCTACAGAGAGCCTAGCTGTCCAAAGGGGCAGCTGCCATTTTGGGAACACTGCAACATGTTTTTACAGAGCATAAAACCAACACATCTTTCTGTCATATGGAACTCTTTTTTTTTGTTGTTGGAGCTTGTTTTTCTTTTGTTTCATCTTGTTTTGTTTTCTCTGAGTCAGCTGCTACCTTTGCTTGATAAAAATCACCGAAATACACAATCATGGTGCATGGCAAAATATCTTCTTACACGTGGTTTCTTCACTGTCTCCGAGTCAGTGAGAAAATGTCTCATTATGAAGCTATCTAGAGATGATTTTGCAGATCCCCAAATTATACTTTCTACATTGTGGTGGTTTGTTTGTTTTGGGAGGGCCAAGGTCTTCAAGCAAAACATATTTGTAGGCTTCTCTTAAAGAACAAATTAAAAAAATCAACTCAGAAATGTGGATATATCTGTTCAGAAACTTGCTGAGTTTTCTAGGTCACAGAAGACCTTTTCCTGTCAATACCAAAAGAGAGTTAAACCACTGATTTGTTTATGGGTGAATAAAAATCCTGTGGCTTTAGAGTGCTCTGTGTGTAGGGACGGGGAGAATATGGGAAGATAGGGAGTTGTTGGGTTCTTTTTTTTTCCCTGTAAATGAAAATCATGTTATTTATGTGCTTGCTTCACCTGCAAGTGACTGAACTTAGTGCACATTCAAGTTTTGGAACAAAATCTTTCTTTAACAAGCTTTATGTGACCAGAGTCACAAAGTCTGGATTGAATATAAGTGGAGGTCAGTTCCAGAAGCAAATATCTATCTCTTCTTTAAGCAGCTCTGCTCTTTATTTACTGAGGCTTGACCTGGCTCTTCTACTTCCCAGAGTAGAGAAAATTAAATCTTGAACTTTAGTTTCCTCCACATGCAGATTGTGGGACAGTTGTCACCTTTGGAATGTGTGGAGGACTGGTAGGAAACGTGACTACAGTCCTGTGCTTCCTGGTTTTCTCTCTTGAAGGATGAAAAGTAAAAATCAGTTGGGTGTATAGGTACACCTGGAACCATTCCTTTTCCCATTATCTCATGTAGCATCCTGGGTTAGCTGTGTGTGTGACCACTACATTCTGGAAGAGCTCAGCATACTTGATAATATGTCCCTATAAACACCAGAGTAAAATCTACTGGCCCTAAACAGGGCATTGGAATAGCAATGGTATCTAAAACAAGGCATCAGTCTGAGTGAGTCTGTGAGGATTTGAGGGGGTGTTTAAAGGAAATAAAAGTGCTGGGATCCAGGAAGAATAATGGAAGTTAATCCAGAACTGCTGCCATGCAGCATTCCAAGTAAGAAGAGAGGACTGCTTCAGCCAGTGCAGTTTGTATGCAAATGGATCTTGCACAGTGAGCAAGATTGTTTCTGACAGCTAGACTCTAGCAATGCTGCAAGGCACCTAGAATGGGCCTATTTGCTATTTTCCCTAGTTCCTCCTATTCCTTGAGGTGTTGATAATAAGACTCCTGCCCAAACTAAATGTAGCTCGTGTTGACAGAGACAGAAAATAAACATGGTAGCTTTCATATTGCTCTGTGAAATCTTTTGACTTTTTTCGTGCAGGCCGTGAAAAACATACAGTTTCTGCCACCTGTGTTGAGACGTCAGCAGGACGATTCCAGAAGAGGTTCCAGTCTAGAAAAGCATTCAGAAAAAGATTTTTGAATCTTCCATGGACTCCCTTTAAGCTTCAGAGTAAGTGCTGCAACACTTCCTTCTTAACCTCAGTAACTGCATCTTAAAAAACCCCCAACAAGCTGATTTTACAAAGATCTCATGCAATCTAGAAACATACTTTCCATCTGTGTATTGGGGCTGAAATCCAAAACAGGCCAGCTGGTCATAGTACAGCTCACATATTCACAGTATCTGTCCTCTGAGTAACTCATTTCATCATCAACACTGAAAAGCCAAAAGTGAAGCCACAGCTTGTCTGATTTTTCTCCTTGTATTTGACACTCAGGATGGGCAGGTACTATAAGATTCCCCTGTGATATAAAGTTTGATATTGTCGTTGTTTTATTTGCTGCTCTGACCTGTCTTTTGAAACCCGTGTGCTCCAGGATGTGGAGTGGAATGTTTGTTGTGCAAATGCCTCTCTTCACTGGAGCAGTTTGGGCTGGCAGCCTTCCCAGCTTGCTGTAGGTTTAGCAAGTGGAGTTGTGTGCAGTCCCTTGGTTTTTGTTCTTGCTTTTTGTGGCTCTGTGTCTTGAGAGCTCCTGGAGTTGACAGCAGTGTCCTCCAGTATCGACCATTTACATCTAATCAACGGGGACTGATCCCAGCAGAACAGAAACTCCTCTTTAAGCAATGGGAAATCTCTTCTTTAGATTATTGACTTTGCTTTGAGAAGAGACTGCACATAGAGGCCAAAACCCTCCCTGCTCCTTCCCCGGGCTGAACTTGCTGCAGTTTGTCAAAAGATTTCTTGCACTGGGGAAAGTTATGTTGAATGCTCATTACAAAACAAAACGAAGAGAAGAAATGACAGTTGAACTTAAGGTTTGGTGCTTTACTGTTTTTACATTCTTAAAGTATGAATCAGGGCAGACTGTGTTTAAATTGCTTTGTCCATCTCATGGCCAGACTTTTGGATAATTCAGTGGTAGATCACAAGGCTACAGTCTCTATCTTCAGTAAATGAGTAGTGGGTTTGAAGTGGGAACAGATATGAAAGAATGTCTATGTGTTAATATGATGCCTCCTCCTCCTTCACTCTAATGGCATGACTTTTGCTGTACTCTTAATTTAAAGGAGATCAACTTGTTACTCTTTTTTTTTTCCTTTGGTAATTACTTGCAAAGGTGCATTTACAAGTTTACTAGCATTAAAGAATCATTTAGGGAAAAGGGAACCTCTGGAGATCTCTAGTCTAACACCCAACTCAGAGCAGGACCATCTCCAGAGTTACAGTAGGTTGTTTAAGGCCTT
>JAOEGS010010647.1:27687-43588 GCA_025447755.1 Corythornis vintsioides
AGGACAGGATGTAATTCCTTTCTGGGCTACCTGATCCAGTGTTTAACCCCTCTCATTTTTTTCCTCAGATCCAGCTGGAATTTCCTTTGTTGCAAGTGGTGTCTATTACCTTTTGCCCTATTACTATGCATCCCCTAAAAGTGTCTGTCTTCTCTATAAACACCCATTACTTGTTTATGCTGCAGTTGTTTACAGAGCTGTATGAATGGCTGGTGAAGGCAGACAGGTACTCTGAGCAGCTGTCAAATTGAAGTAATTAAACCTAAAACCTGCTGTGTAGAGGCTTCTGCAGACCAGGAAAGAGGTGCAGCTGGTCTCTATTGATGGGGCAATAATGATCTCACCTGGAAATACAAAAGGAACCGTGAGATACCTGCCAAAATGCCTCTTCATGGCTCTGCTTGCTCACAAGTACAGAAACTTTGTGCCAATTGTGCAAAACTTGTGGACTATTCAAGCAGAGCTGGCAGTCTTTTTCATATTTATTTGGACAGTACTCTATACAATGGATTTTGCTTGTTATCCCAGAAATTATTTGTTCAAATAATTGTTCACATTCAAGCAGAATTAGGTGTGTTTCACACAAATACACAAATCCAGATGTGTGTATTTGTGGTCTGGTTCCATCCTTAGTGTGTTTAATTCTTTACCTGAGCACATACTCAGCTTTTCTCAGGTAAGCCCTATTGCTGAGGTTCAGTATTAGTCTGTTAGATGGAGGTCTGCCTCTGTATTAACTCACTGTAATGAAAATGTAAAATATCCAGAGCAAAACCCTATTCTAACTATATATACAATCAAATACACCCTCAAGTAATTGGATCTGTAAGATAGAAAGCAAAACATTGCAAATGGTCCTGGTTTGCAATAATTCATAATCCTTTAAGCATATAAATCCACCAGACAGCTTAGAAGTGCAATTTCTGCCACCAGCTATGTTGAAAATGCACTTGCATACTTAGGACTAAACTACAGCATCAAGCAAGAAGCTGTGCTCCAGGGGTGGTGTGGAGACCCTATCAGTCCTGTGCCAGTGCTGGGAGTTGTCATGTCTCAGGGAGCCACAGTGCCTGCAGAGCTGCTCTTGCATCACTATTAATTAGAATGCAGTTTGCACTCCTTTCTGCATCTTGTCAGCTTCTGTGGCTGGTGTGCAGGGTGAGAGTCTCATCCCCTCAGTGTGTGCCATGAGAGGTGCTACAGCTGCTCAGGCTGAAGGTCCATCCAGCCCAGCCTGCCTTTTCTGACAGTGGCCTGCAGCAGATGTTTAGAGAAAGAGAAGCAGAACAGGGCAATTACAGAGAGAGACTTCTCAGTGCTTTGCCAGGAAACAAGCAATGTGGAGGCTTCTTGAGCCAGATATTATCTTTGCACTTTAGCACATGATGGCTGTATAGGCTGCCAGTGAATTTGGTTTAATCTCCCCTTGAATTATTTTTACTCTTCTTGCCTCCCCTGTATCTGATGGCAATACATTCCACAACAATTCTCTGATATATAAAAAAGTTATTTCTTCTGCTGCCTTTAAACCCACCACCTGCTAATTTCACTGGGTGTTTTCCATCCTGGTCACACTCCCATTCCTTCACTATGAGAAAAAACCCCACAGCTCCAGTGGGCAGCAGCATCCTTATTTGAAAATTGCCCTTCCTATCCACTGCTTGCACAAGGGAATACAACTGGGGAAAAGGATATTTTGTGCCCAGGTTTTGCACAAATGCATGAAAAATTGAGAGAATCTGGAAGCTGCCCTCAACAATTACCTTGTATTTAGGAATAGAGGAGGCTTGGCTGCATTATCTTCTTGCCACAGACAATGGCAAGGGTCAAGGCAGAGGTCCCTTTCTGCAGCAAGAACAACAAACACCTTTCAGTGAAAGCAGAGTGTCTCACAGACTAGTTCCAAAGAAGAATGTGGAGAGGATGTTTTTCCTTTAAAAAATATCCATTCCAGTTAGTTAAAACATCTGTGTAGAATTCATTACAGTGTTTTCTTTCAAAAAGAAATGACAGCTCAGTTCAAAGCTTTTGAATTATACTTAGATTTTCTTCTTTAGATGAATGTTTTGTTTCATTTTGAAATCAAGTTTCCTGGAGTTTAATTTTAAAGAAAACAAAGAAAATGAAGAAAAATGCAATGAATGCAAGAATGCCTGCCTTCCCTTCCATTGTGAGATGCTTCTGATAAAAAATGCTCCTCATCAAAATAACAAGTTCCCTTCACCTTCTCTAATATGAAGGATTAGACCTATTAGAAAAGTGTTAGAGACTTTATCTTCAAAATGGCCTTTGGCAGGCTGAGTGTGCTACTCAGCCCAGCCCTGCTGACTGATAGTTGTGATCAGAGTTACACTCTATTCAAAGAGTTTAAATTAGATTCCAGGCAGCTAATTGCAAGAGAACCAGAGAAGAATATTTACAAAAACTGCATTTCATTCTTTCCTCCTGTGTCTTATTTGGTCAGTTTTCAAAAAAGGAATCAGGATTTTTAACCTATATCAACTCTAATGGTCGTAAACTGAATGACAAGCAGAATTTAACATGTTAACATTTCCTTTTTTTTATAATATCTCAGCTATAGAAAATCTCCTTTTGGACCAGCTGACATAAAAATAATAATAATAAAAAAAAAGAGATTTATCTATTTTTCTTAGAGAAGACTAAGGTATGAGATGATACTGAAAGAATAACTGAACTAAAATCCCCACAGTATGAAAAAACAATAGTACAAAAATTAAGGTTTTCAAAGGCCGTATTTGGCATTTCCCCCTAATAGTTATTTAATTCCAGGATGAACACGATGAAGTAAAATAGCTGTTAATACTGCCATCAGACTAACAGAGACTTTGCTGGTGTAGGAAGTGGGTTCTGAGCACCAATGACTGAATATTCTTGATCATGATCTCCCTAGCAATCGATCAGTATTTATTTTAGGAAATGTCTGAAATATATGTAATATCAATAAACTGCAAAGAAGTGTTCTCCTGTAACTCAGTGTGGTTGCCAAAAGACTACTGCTACGTAAATTAAAATCTGCTAATTGTTTTGTGTTGCCAAATGTTTAACTGGCCTCTGAAACTTGGCATGCACAACGAAAATTAGTTACCAAATGGAGAAAACAATAGCAATTACCCAGGAAATGTGGTCTTGCTTTAAGTTGTGTGCAGAGATGGAGTGCTCTTCTGCCTTTGTCTCCTGAGGTGAGCAGTGAGATGCCCAGCACACAGGTAGCTGTGGAAGGTGCAGAGAGCTGGGCAGCTTTGGCACAGCAGATCCAGCTGGGCTCGGTGGCTCTGGGCTTGCTGCAGGAGCACACAGCAGAAGGTGCAGCAGTAACAGCACCATATTTTTCATGAGGGGAGGCTTCTACAGACCCCAGCTGAAGGGTAGGGTGAGAGTGGGAGACATTTCTAGGATGCTTGTGTCAATCATAATGTCTTGGTCTTTGATGGCTTCTGGAGTGTGGTAGAGACTGAATTGGTTAACTGCCTGGAATTAGGATAATTCTGGGTCAAAGAATTCAGACTATGTGCTGCCTCTTTGCTGCTACCTACACTTCTATGACTACAGTGAGATTCCCTTCAGGCTCTCCCCACGTTTTAGCTCATAATTCATTTCATTCCAAAGAAATGGTGCAATAGCAATGCTCGTGTCTTTCCACTGACTAAATAGAGAACCCAGGTGACCAGTTTGGGAGTATGTGTCTGCAATGTAAAAATATCTGCAGCTTAGGTGAGATCAGGGGCCCATTGACAGTATCAGGATTCTGACCATTATGAACTTCTGAATACACACACCCCCCCCCATTCTGTCCGTGTGTCAAAGATGTGGCATGATGCTGCTCTAAGGGGAAAAAATATTCACTCTTTATATATTCATCTAGAAATTACATGTACTAGCTATATTATGTTGCTAATAAAATTATTACAGCCCAAGGTCCATTCCACAGTAATGAGAACAGAAGCACAGATGATGACAAGAAATCCCAGTCTGCATTGTTTCCATAGGTTTTGCTCTCAATGGCCAGAAGAGAAGTATGAGACTTGAGGGCCTCATTAGGACTCATTTCCTACACCATCCACTATGTGGGATTACCCCATAATGTGCTGAATAGCCACAGAGTCACAGTGGTTTTCTGATAGGTGACCACTGAATATGCTATTTCCAGCTTATTATCCAAATGTGTAGTTAAAATCTATTTGTAAAATCCCTCCTTATCTTCAGTGGACTCTACTGTGCAGCCCTCTGCAGGATGAAGTAATCTTCTCAAGCTGCTGACATGCTTTCAAGACAAAAAACTTAACTATGACAAAAAAAGTTCATGACCATCTCTGAAGTATGAATGAAATCACCTAACCTTCCAAACATTAGTCTGCTCATTAGCTTCTCTAATTACTGTTCTCAGTGTGATTAAAAACAGATACCAAGCATCTGACAGCCCATTTGCAAGAGGGCAGTAGTTCTGTGATTGAGCTGCTGCTGCTGTGATGCTGTTTGTTCACGTCTAGCAGTGTTCAGCTGGGACACGTGTCATCATGATCTCCAGCAGTGACTAGCCCAGGAACACTGGAATTCCAAGTGGATGACTTTTAGATGCAATTTTTCTGCTTACAATGTATGTACAAAACTATCCCCAAGGTCTGTCCAGACTGCCCTGTGGTTATGCCCCAAAATATTTCCATGCACCGTGTGTAATTCAAATATGCCCCAAAGGACTCAGCAGCCAAGAAGTGAGTTCTGATTGAAAGAACTCCTCAGAGCAATGTTTGTTGCTAAGAAGTGGCTGAATACCACAGAGATTAATAATCCCAGTACCAAATACTTTTCCATGCTCTTTCATTGCTCTCATTTATTTAGAACATATGCCAGGAAGCATTAGTGTTTAAAAAAGCCTCCGCCCACATCCCTATGCAATGTTCTAGTTAGAAGGGCCCAGGGTGACAGTAAATGTGTCTTCTGACTGTGCCATTAGGTACTTGTCCACCACTGACATCCTTCCCCTCTTTATCCCCACAAGTGTCCTCTCTACCAACAGTGCAAACTTTTCCCTAAGTGGCCCTAACAGCAGTGAGGTGGACCTTACACCACATAAGATTTTATTCTTAACTTTATAGTCTGGGAAGGGGCAGAAGAGGTTTCTATGGTATAATTTATCTGGATTATTTCGCATAGGTTCATTAGGGTGAGCTGAACCCACCTTAGAAATGCTTCTTTTGCTTTACCAATTACCATTATCACTTTTTAATTGCTCCTTTGAGTATATATAACCACAGCAAGAGCAACTGTAGGAAGGAAAAACTGAAAGGTGGTGTCATTGAACACGAAGATTACAAATAAAATGACACTCTTTGTACAACAGAGAAAGTGGCTCTTGAAATGACAATCCCTGAGTCAGATCCAGTACTTGGGTGATGTTTTAATTAGGACTGACATCTATTTGTTTCTAGATATTTCAGCAAGGGAAGAAGGGAGATCTTGGCAGAAAGTGTCTGTATCAGGAGGCACCTGATACTATTAAGCCTAGAGTAAACCTCCCCCAAACTCCTCAGGATGTCATTGAAACACACAGATGTAATTATTTGAAGTTCCTTAAGGAATTGATGTCGCAGTAATTAGACAACTCGTTACATCAAGAAATAAGGAAATAAGACTGACAGAGATACAAATGAACACACTGATAATTGAGCAATACATGAACAAACAGGACTGTTGGTGTCTAGCCTAGCCTTTCACCCAGCAGCCTCCATCCTCTCCAGCCTCTTGTCAAACTTTGTTCACTGGTACCGCATCCCAAATGAAGGGAAAACTGAAACTGGATTTCTGAGTAAAATAATGTTGATGTTCCTCTCAGGACTATGTCTCTGCCTACTTTCTAGAGCCCCCTACTACCTGTGCAGTTTATTCAAATTACCTTCAGATTCACTTCTATAATACTGTCCTCAGCTTCCCTCTGGAGTTTCCTATTGCATGGCAGTACTCTTCATCTCTGTCCTTTCTGATCATAGATCTTAACTTTTTCTATCCTTTGACTGTGAAGAGCTTTCACCAGCTTTGCTGAGAACTCTTGTGTCACTCTTCAGCTCTGCAGGGAGAAAAGATAGTAACAGGACCTGGATAGTTCAGAGGCTTATGGTGTACAAGGGTCTTAAGACCAGTCACTAACTTGAAGTCAAACTTAACTTGGTCGAAAGTCATCAGAAGGGAGTTCTGAAATCTTCTTGGCACCCATATAGAAATGGGGACTAAGCCAACAAAGTTGGTTTTGGTTATGGTTTGGTTTGGGGGACTCCTCTCTTCTCTCTTCTTCTCTCCCCTCTTCTTCTCTCCCCTCTTCTTCTCACCCCTCTTCTTCTCACCCTTCTCTCCCCTCTTCTTCTCTCCTCTCTTCTTCTCTCCTCTCTTCTTCTCTCCTCTCTTCTTCTCTCCCCTCTTCTTCTCTCTTCTTCTTCTCTCCTCTTCTTCTTCTCTCCTCTTCTTCTTCTCTCCTCTTCTCTCTTCTCTCTTCTTCTCTCTTCTCTCTTCTTCTCTCTTCTCTCTTCTTCTCTCTTCTCTCTTCTTCTCTCTTCTTCTCTCTTCTTCTCTCTTCTCTCTTCTTCTCTCTTCTCTTCATAGTGCACATCCTGTGAAAGATTTCTTGGAAATTTTTCAACAAATCATCCCTTCCCCCTCCAGAGGTACTTTAACTGGAGGGATGGGTGAGAATTTTTCATACTGTTCTTCCTTGTTCTGCATTTTGCTTCTCCCCACACAACTGAGGTTCCAGTTTTGTGCAGTAAAAACAAATGAAAAAAGCCCTAAGTACAGAGATGGGTAACTGCTTGGGAAACAAGAATAATCCCAAAGGATTTGATGCTGGTAGTGAGCAGCCATCCTGAGCAGCAGCTGAATAATGCTCATAGCAAGGTGAGATGAGGTGCTGCCTGTTGCTCCATTCCCCTCGTTGGCATCATAAGCCACTCCTGTGTCTAACACAACAGAGGTGTGAGAGGCCATAAAAATTCCTTTAGCCCCAGACACTGCCTCTTTGGGAAAAAAAAATGCTGATCATTGGCTAGGTGAAGACCTGATGCCATTCAGCAGCTGCAGTTTCTAAGTAGGATTTCAGGCTGAAGTGGCCTCCAGTGCTCAGACCTGAGCTCTCCCTCAGAGCTGCCTTGGGGAGGGAAGTGTGAGAGAGTTTGCACAGCTGCTGCTGGGCCTGTGAAGGCCTGACCCAGCAGCCAGAAAGCTGGTCAGTTAGAGCTTGTCATTGACTCCAATAGGCTGCAGATGAGCTCCAGAGTGAATAAAGAGTTTCAGTTCCTGGAGTGGCTCATCTGGCACCTTTCACCAGAAAGGGGCCAATTTTGCAGCTTTAAGCAAATAAAGTTTAAAGTAAACAAAGCTGCTTTTCACCAAAACTCTGTATTCTTTGTATGTGAAGGAGTGGAAGCTGCTATTGCCTCGGAGGAAAGCTGACAGCTAGAAGGAGCAGAAGAAGAGGGCTGTGAACAAAGCAAGCTGGAGGACACCTTGCAGCTCCCCTCAGTCATGGAAGGCAGAGTCCTGCAGTAATACCTGAGGTAACTCCAAAGCTGAGAAACATTAGAGCCCTGTCAGCCTGGCCCACATAACATGCACCTCATGTAGCTGTGCTGCTTCCAGGACACAAACTGGTGTCTGCACAGGACTGTGCTGTGCTCCTTCATGCTCTGCAGATACCCAAGGTCATGTCTGAGTGCGTGCTAGCACACAACTGTCCCCATCTGATGATTTGAAAACAGGAATCTGGGTAAAGTCTAGATACAGGCACAAGACTGGAGAATTCAACAAACAGGCATTGTAGCAGATACATTGATTTATTTATTTTTTCTTTTACTTGTACTTAAATGAAATGGTGCATTGATTTAACTAAATCAGCCTAAATTCACCTTTTGGGTTACAGTCACAACGAATGTACAGCCTCATTGAAGAGCCACATTCCAGCACTTTTATTGTGAAGCACAGAATAAAACCCTAATATCTGGATTTCTTTGAGACACTTCTCACATTCCTGTTGTGATTCCATCATAAGAAAGGTGCAGAAGGGAGCTATAATTAACAACTTGGAAGTCTGTGATGTTTTCACAAGGAGATAACAATTTCCCCTTGTTCCCATTACAGCATGTTAAGTATTTAGTAAATAGTCTGGAAGGAGACTGTTGAAGATTTTCCTTACTTAACACCTACTGTTTTAAGAACCATTCCTAAAGTGTTGTAATAGTGGAAACCAAAGGAATTTCAGATATACTGACTTGATTTTTTCCCCGTTCCTTTCCCCTCACCCCATTCATTTTCCCTTTCCTGGCCAGAAAGCCTCAAACCCCAGAACTCCTCCAAAAACACAACTCCAGTAATAATCAGAATGTTGAATTTCTGACAAATGCCATCTGCTGATTTTTATTTTTTTTTTCCTCTCCAAAGACAAGATTTTGGATATGGCTAGTAAGTACTTGAGCTTCTTCTACTTTGTGATACCAAAATAATCACCATGGCAACTCTTTAAGGGCAGTCTTCCAAACAGATTTATTGTGAATGCAAGAACTCAACAGCACTCTCTAGCAAGAAAGAAGACAGCATCTATTGCAGGTTCTTTTGGTGCAATGCATGAATGATGACTAACAGACACAGGTATTCTGCCTCAACTTCTTCAGTTCTCCCTAACAGTTTAACTTGCCATCTTGATAGGTGGTGGAGGAGAGAGAGGCCATCAGTATTAAACTCACAACTCATGTTGTAATTGCTTTTCCTGAATACATTTTTGTGCAGCCCCTAATGGCTGTAAGACAAGAATACCAGAAGAACAGCACGAACACTAGAACAATGAGGCACTAGGCTAGAAGGAGGTTGAATTTCTTTTGAGATAAGTGATGAAGCTTTTGGCATATCAGCTTCCTCTTTCTCTTCCTTTCAAAATGAGTGTAAAGGAGATTGCCAAAACTATTCTTTGTCATAGTGGAAATGAGAAAGAGGAGAAAAAAAAAAGAAAGGTCTCTTTTGCATGGCTTTGAGGAAGACAGGCCAGGAAAATGCTGAATTATTAATCCTAAATAGTCTTGCTATTTTCTTGCTACACTCCTTGTAGTCTCAGGTGTTGGCTGGAGTTAATAATTTGTACATAAACCAGCATTTTGGAAACCAGCCAGCACTGCTATGTTATGCAGCTGTGTATGAGGTTATACATGGTTTTTGCTTTGCATTTAGGAAATGGTTCTCACTTAAACATTATTTTAACATGATTACTTAAGTGAACCATACAAGGCTACTCCTTGGAGCTGCAGAATGAACTTGTTACAGTGATGCACTATGTCAGAAGCTAATTTAAGGTCCACTTCAGATTTATTGCATTTATTTACCACGCCATTTGAATAAGGCAACTTTTCTGACAACTCTTAGCTGGCCACAACTTTGTATCATGCTGCATCTCATCTAACACGCCCAAACTTTTATTCTTCTGTTATGCACTGTCAAGCCATACTTCTAAATGCAAAGTAAGAAGATAAGAAAGACTGTACAGAAGCAGCACACTGAACCCTGTGAGGAGTGTCCTTTTCTGTGTGCATGAGGGGAGGACTTAGAGATTTGGGGGAGTTTTGCTGTGACTGAACTGAACATTAAATAAGAAGGTTTTTCCCACCCTCACCTCTGATTAGAGACCAGAGACACAAAACAGGGACTGTTTCTCCCCTTTTTGGCTATTCATCTGAAAGAATGTTAAAAATTTTGAACCATGTGATGCCTAGAGTGCCCTGCTTGGAGATAATGTCCTGAGGATGTTATTTACTGTACACTTGCTTCCCACAGCAGCTACCCTTCCTCGGCTGTAAGGTATCCCACAGGTTGTGTTCCTGGGCTTCCCCTGCCTCAGCTGCATTGCAGATTGTTTCTGAAGGGAAACATGGGGTAAAGCAGATATTCTGATTCAGTGAAGCAACTTCTGCCATCATAAGAAAGAAACTCATGAGATTTCCTTGCAAGTAGGGGCTGAAGAGAGGTGGGGAGAGCACTGATGTCACTTTCTTTTCAGACAGCTCCAAAGTTGTCTGGCTGGCTTCCCTTCAGTCAAATGAGTGCATGCAAATCCAGGAGAGCTCCCTCCAGCCAGGTTACTGTAACCCTGATTTGTCTCAGAGCACCAGAGATCAAAATGTGTCCTGTCATCTCTTTTTTACATCTCATTTTCTGTGCAACCAGCCTGTGTGCAGAAAAGCAACCTGTGCTGCTCTTTGGTGCTAGTTTCTCCTCAACCCCAACTTGTTTGATCTTTAGCACTGTAACCACTCAAGTGCTCGTTTCTTTGTCCATTTTTTTCATACAGCAAGAAAATGAACAGGGGAAAAGTTGATTTCTGTCTCATTGTAGCTACTAATTCCAGGCTGCGTGGTCTTTCTTTTCTCCCTCTTCTCCCCTTTGCTGACGCACATGCACTATAATAAGCTCTGTTACTTGGAGCCTGTAAGCCTCTATAGTAAGCTGAAACTGCTACTATATTTACTCACTTTCCACATTTAGACAAAGGCTATTTTTAACCAGAGTTCTATTTGCGGGGGCTGCCAACGTCACTTAATGTTCACATGCATCTTGGGCATCATATGCTTGTTATTTTTATTTACTGTGCCTGTGCCAGGTCTGCTTTTTTGTGGGAAGAAAGAATGAGAATGCTTCTTCAGGCCAGTGCTTGAGAGCTCTTCTGTACACCAGCAGATACACAGATAAGCAAAGAAAAAGCAACTCAGCGGCGGATTTGGCAAACCTGCTTTTTCATGGCTGGCATCTTTTATCTCCTGCTCTGGCCTCACAGCCTGCTCTTAGCCCCACTGCATTTCTTAAAGGTGAAAATATTTCCAAGGTGCTTTACTCTGGTGTCTCCTGAAGGAGCCAAGAAGCTCTTGTGCGATGAGGGACGAAGGGACTGGGAAATGAGGATGATTCCAGCCCTGCCACCAGGCAGTTAAAGCAGACAATGTGTCAATCAGTGCTTTGCTGAGACTTCTCGTTAATAGGTGCATGCTTTGGAACTTGAATGCAACAGATGTTATTTTCAGATGGCTGCTTTGGGTTTTCAGTGTAAGAGTCCCCTGAAAACACTGGCAAACACTGCACAGGGGCCATAAATCAGGTCTGTGAGCTGGGCACATACACAGTGGTTTTTGTGTGGGTTCCCCTGCATTGCTCTAGTGACCTCAACCTGACCCAATGAAACTGCCCTTTACAGAGGTTCAAAACACTTCCAGCCAGCATGCTGACTCAGGATGCCTGCTGCATTTGATATTGTCATCATCATATGCCCAGGATTGTTGAGATCCCCACATGCCTTTGTAGGGAATGCGTTTATTCTCTGCACACTTAGCAACATCTTTATTTGTACCCAAGAATGCATTCCTAGAAAGGAGTGAAGTGAGGGAGCAATCCTTTAACGCTATGCTGTCAAGTGTGTGAGGCTGGAAACTTTTAGCAGGAAGCTAAGTTAAGGAAGAAAGCTGAAAGAGAACCTCCTAGAAGTGGATTTTGTTTAAATTTGAAATATTTTGGAAAGCTTATGGGTTTTTTTTTTAATCTCTTTCTATACTTCCTACTCTTAACACTAATTCCCTTTTCACACTGATTTCAAAATGAGAGAGACAGAATAAACTTCACACAAGTCAAGATTTCTGTATGCTGATCACAACAGAATCAAATTTTTTATATTTTCCTGTTACTAATTTTTTCAGTGCTGTTTCTTTCCTCACTCCAGTGGGAAAAACAGTGAACGCTTTCATTTTCTTAAAACAAAAAGAACAAATCCTTCTGGTTGTCTGTAAAGGGAGGTTTGGGTTTTAAAAGCAAAGCTGCTGTTTTCACCTATGTGCTTCCAAAGCTGGCCAGGGAACGCTCCACAAGTCATGGACAGGTGCTGAGAGTCAGTGAGAACTGCAAGTGCCTAATGCTCTGTAAGTGAATCCATTTAATTAGGTGACCAAAAGTGAATGAATCTACATTATCTGGCTTTAGATGCTTTTATTTGAAAACATACAATCTGAGTATTACCCACGTGGGATTCTTTCAGTGAGAAATTACGTTTCTTTGCGCTAGCTGATGCATACTTCTTGAGGGTTTAGAAAATATAAACTGAACTAAAAGCTGGGGAATGGGAAGAGTGTCCAAAAAAAAACCAATCCACCCATGACTGTGTACCTTTTATTAGAATCTGTCTTGTAAAAAACTTGCCTTTTTCAGCCCCCCTCAGTTTCTTCTAGGCCTTAGAACATAAAATGTATTGAGGACCTAAGGGTCACCCCAGGCAACCACAGTGTGTAGTATCTGTGACTCTTGGGATCTGGGCATGGCTCACACCAGTGGGGCACTGTAGCAAGGTTAGCTACTGATGGTACTTACTGAGCTAAGGAATCACAATTTGATTTTATTTGGTTATAGCTTCTGGTACTGATAGGAGCATGACTGCAAACTCTCTGCCCCGTGTGTAACGTCTCTGATACCCACTTCCATGGGACAGCTAAAAATGTACAGGAAAAAAAGCATATATAAACATCATTTTGGAGGCAGAACCCATCTTCCCTTTGTCATGCCACAAGCATGTGACATCCACATGGCTCACCAGTGACAGGAGCAGTGGTGAGCTCATCTGTTTTTCAAGGTAAATCCATCACTTACCTTATAACAATAAGGGAAGAGTTTATCAAAATCAAGGCTCATTAGCAGAATCATTTTTGTTCACTGTCACAAATTACAAGTAGCAGTAACTGTCCTTCAGCTGCACTGGCATAATTTTTATCCATCTCCTACAAAGGTACTTTCTTCAACATTTTTACTGCAGTGTCCAGGCAAGTTTTTGTAGCAGATGTAAGGGTGTGATATGTTTATGCATATATAAATGGTTTTTTTTCTGTCAGTTCAGGGTAGGGGTGGGTGTGATGGGATCTGTAGGCTTTGGGAAGCTTCAGGAACATCCTCTCACTTTTCTGTATGATTCAGTTTTCTATCCTTCTCCAGGAAACAGCAGTGAACTTTGTGATTTATAGTAGTACTTTGAATTTATAGTAGTACTAGACTTACTCTGTGGCCACAAATGGCAGGCAGGTTACAAAAAGATAAAACAGACTCCTAATAGATCCTATGCAGTCTGCTGCAAATATATCTGATTTTCTATAGCATCACAGATTTGTACCAGGCTGTGGAAGGAAGTGACTTACCAAAAACATAGAAAACCTTCTCCAACTGAAGAGCTACTGTGGAGAGGAGGAAAAGGGTTAAGTACTATAAAAGTTTAAGCTAACAGCCAGCCCATGTGCTCTGCTGCTTCCAAGAGGTTTCCCTTTGATGGAAAGTATTTCACTGACACAAGGCACTGGCAGCTGAGGTAATACACTTCTGCAGAAACCTTGTGCTTGCCAGTGGAAGTCAGCAGGGCAGTTCTGAGAAGGGTGCTGGCCAGCTTCTGTCCCTCCCTCCTTGTGCACTGCTTGTGGTACGAGCCTGCTGCAGGAGTGATGGAGGGGAGTGCACTGGGAAATGCACCAGGTCAGGGCAAACTGGAATTCTCTGCCTGTTGCTACAATGAAGAGATCTCCTGGCTCAGGATGAGCAGTCCCAGTCACTGTTATGCCATTCACTATGGCTAGGAGCACCAGGGCAATGCTATGGATCCCTGCAGTCAGAGTTCAGAGCAGATGTTGTAGGGCCTTTCCCACTGATTCCTGACTGCACTGAATGTATACACGGGTATATTGTGGCTTACTGCATGAGTTGTCAGGAGATGGAAATCAAAACCTGTAGCACCAGTTCCAGTTCATGCGACCGACCAAGCTTGTCAACAACATCCTTTCTTTAAAAAAAATAAGTTTCCTGTCAGCTCTTAATAGAAAATGATTTCTACAGTAGTTTTACTGTTCAGAACAGTGGCTGACCAGAGCTCAGAGCTCCCAAACTGAGCACAGCCCTGAAAGCAGTGGGCTACTAATGTAAGGGTTGCTGCTGGCAGCACAGGAACAAGCACATGCATGGTTCTCCCTTGGTGCTCTGATAAACCAGGATACACGGAGGACTTGAGGTTCTGCATGGGAGATGGAAAGGCTTTTTCCCCCAAAAGGAGTCTCTTATTAACTGAAGGCAAATCAACAAATAAAACTCTTTTGATTCAAAAACAGGAGATGAAGGTGTTGGTAGACACACCAACAGCCTGGAGGTTTTTGGTAGATACTTCCACATTCATGAAAATTGCTGGTATTTTTGAAAGCAGTGGGACCAGCTCTTCTTTTTCTGGTGTTCCAGTTTTCCCATGTTCTAGTGTTTTCTACAGTTCCAGTGTTTGGCAGCTTTGAGGAAGCCCTGTAGGACAGGCTTGTGAATTCAGAAGCCATTTGACTCAGGGATAACAAGCAGTTTTTCAGTTGCTGCTGCACCATACTACTCGTGGCAACACTCCCGTGACACAACAGAGGAGAAACATTATTTTAAATATACATCCTTGGCCTGTCCTCCATACTCTGGTACACGGGCCTTAGAAATGGGCTGAAGTAGTGGTGGCCTTATTTAAAATAGATCCAGGATTCACATATGACAGAAACTAAAGCTTTTTGAACCCAAGGTGAGTATGTTCTAAGGAAAGAGATTGTCTGTACTGCTGGGGTTTGGACCTAGTCTGGCATATACAAGAATATTTGCTTGCAGGCAAGGTAAAGCAGCATGGGCTGCCTGGAAAGACGTTGTGAACCAGGCCCTTCATTTCCAGGCATTTCCAGCCATTGCTTTTCTTCAGCTAGAGTGTGAGCAAGCTGGCATTCAGCCCTCAGTCTTCATTCAAACCAAATTCTAGTTGCAGTATTGCCAGCTCCAAGTGTTCAAAATCAGGAGATTAAAAACAATATAAATAAGTGTTGTGTATTTCTGTTTGCCGTCTGGTGTTTGAGACTTAATGTGGGTTATGTTTTCAGGCTCTCCTCTGCAACCAGCAGAGAGAGAAAGTCTGGGGGTAGGAGGCTGAGGGCAGAATGAGATTCTTACAAAGCTTTTGACTCCAAAAGCAGCACCTGAGTTGCAATGCCAGCTACTAGGAGGTGCATACTGTGAAATGCATTAGTCAGAACACATTCTCATACAAGCTTGTGGGAATATTATTGAGCAGGAATTGTGTGAAGACTCCATGAATAATTTTGTTATATTCCATATTATTGAAAAGGCTCTCAATAGAAGTTAAAAAAATCATTTTCAAGAATTAGAAGCTTCACAAAGACCTTTTATTCTTTGAGCTGGCTTTTACAGAGACCTGTCAGCAAATCTCCTAGATTTCAGTGTCCCTGATTCTGGATGCCACGTGTGTGTCCCCTGGAACAGACTATAGCATAGGAAGAAGCAAGGATAAATGAGGACATTTGTTACAGCCTGTGAATCCCTCCAGTCCCAATCTCCCAGTACATAAACACCACCAGCTCCAAACATCTTGTCACATCTGCTTTGCACACCAAACAGCTGGGTGCACAGATGCTTTGGTCTAACTAGAACATCTTAGGCTGAGTGCATTCTTCTGTATGCTTAGTTATTTGTTTTAATTGGTTTTGATTATTTGACTTAAATTGCTTCTGATGTTGCTGGAATACAGGTACTTTTGTGGCTGATTGTAGCAGCTGCCACAAGCACATGAGAGGCAATATCAGTAACCTAAAACTTCTGGGTGAGAGATCACCACGAGCAGGCCCTGACTTTAAGGACACTGACTTCAGAAGCAGGAACGTTTCTCTCTGATTTAGAAAAGACACTTCTTCATGTTTTATGTGGCCTTGCCACCAGTATAGAGTGGAAAACCATGCTTACAAACACACAGCTTTTGGGAAAGGAAGTGAAAGTTAAACAGCTAAAAAAAATTATGTATTATCTATTATTTATATAT
>JAOEGS010010647.1:43688-59892 GCA_025447755.1 Corythornis vintsioides
ATGATATGATATAAATTATATATGGATTATACATATACATGCCCACACAATTGCATACGTATATATTTCTCAGGAATGACAGAGTATCTTGCTAATTTCTCCCTCCCCTTTCTCCCTAATCCCTTTCTTGTCTTGCTATTGTGTCATATAATAGATCATAATTCACTTCCAGAGCTGTTCAGTACAGGAGCAGGTCTCTCTGATCCATGCTGTTGAACAGCCAGCATGCCTACAAGGCCTGTAAATAATAGATGGCATTTCTTTTGGAAGGGGATACACCCCGTGGCTCAGTGATTCCCCATGATCCACTCTGGACCAGGGGAAGATCCCTCTTGCAAACAGCACCTTCCAGAGCCCTTGGCATGTGTGTCAGGGCTCCCAGTGGAAGCACTGAGCCAGTCCAGTGTTCCTCAGCTGACAAAAGCAGAAACAATCACAGACCCAAGATGGTCTGGCTTATGGCCAACTTAATTAATTAAGTTCTACCAAGCATCACACATTTACCTCTAAAAAAAGAATAAAAATATTCTGTTCATATTAAATTATTAAATATTCTTAGGAAATGAATCACCAAATCCCTGCCAGAACCTAATCCCAGCTTCTTAAGGTGCAGGACGATAGCCCCTGAGCTGCCATTTGCACTTCAGGCTGCTTCCACACAGTGCTGAGCTGTGCAGGCTGCACCATCTGCACATGGAGTGCTTCTCAGTGGCCTTCCCTTTGTGCCATCTGTATGCAGACTGCCTGTTGCACACAGCTAGGAGTCCCCTGCCCCTGTCTCCTCCCTCCATCCCATCTTTGTTCTTGCATTGCTTTGGGAAGCCTCACCCTCGGGGATGCACCACACAAGTCCATTGTCTAATGGTCCAGAACCCAGAGATGCTTGCAAGCTTCCTCAGAGCTCTGGAAACACATGAACAGTTCTCTGCTCATTTGACATGTTAATCTAAAATCTGTGAAACAGAGAGGAAGGGGATGATGCTGGTGGGGAAGGAATATTGACCAAGTGGTGATCAGATAAAGTGGGTTTTTTAAACTCTAACAGGCAGGAGGGAATCCTGTCCTGGGTTTCACCAGCAGGACGTTGGCTCACCTCTAGTCATTCTATCTCTGCCATGACATTTGCTAAGTCAGACTTCTCTCTGCTCACTTCTCTCTCCTGGGAGCACTTCCCTGTCATCCACCCTGTGCTACAGTGATACTGCATCACGAGTCACTTACGATTAATTGCAATTGCTCTACGTTTACTGAAGCATGGCAATCAGACACCAGAGCTCTTCCCCATGCCTTGCTGTGGCAGGGAATTTACACCCTCTGAGGCCAGCACAGGTGTCCAGTAATCTTTGAAGTTGCCACCAGTTCTTTGTAAACTCCAGGATATTCGTAACCTACAACTGAATTTAACTAAATTTTTCATAAAACTTCTTTTTCCTGATCTCTCACCCGAACCAAGAAGAAAATAAATCAGTCTTTTTTTTTATTCAGTGCCAGAACTTGCATAAGTAAAATGAGCTCAGTGTTGTCCCTTGATGTAAATGGCTGAAAACTACCTTTGCATTCAGCACTGCTTGTATCATATGGGTTTTTTTAAACATCAAACAGTGCAACCACTTAATAGTTGAACTTGCCATGTTACAGGAGCTTGTATTATGCCAACAAATTAGAAAGGCTGATATATATTTTTGCCTAAGGTAAATAATTTGCAACAAGAAATATATTCCGTGACTGTACTTTTTTCCTGCTGAAAATCTCTGGGAATGCTGCTGTTTCCTGGAGATTGCTGTAATAAAAGCTAAAATTAACAAAATAGGCATGACTATAGGCATTGCCAATAATCTTCCAGGAAATGAATTTTAAAACCTCAACCTATGCATATTTGTGCATGTAAGATAGTTTGATTTCCTCACATCGCTCAGGGTAGTTAACCTCCATCACCTGAATAATCATGCAAATCAAACAGGAGCCTTGCAAAAATGCTAGCAAAGTGTCTTGAATCTGTTCAGACATTGTGGGCATTTCTTTATCCTTCAAAAGGCTGTATTTTGTGAGGCTGGGCTTGTGTTAAATGGCAAATTTCTACTTCACAGGCTTTTGGATGCCAAATAAAGGTAAGGCACAAATATGAATGTTTCCTGTTTCCTGCTGTGGAAAGAAGATGCCTACATTTCAGTGCTGGAGGTTCAGATGGGAATGGCAGAGAACGTATGGTTGATACTCTATATCATCATTTTGTGTCAAGGATTTGGAACACCATCTCATGGGTGATGGGGTGGGCAGGAGGGTGAAGATAGAAGAGTGTTAATAAACAACCTTATTGCTTCCTACTCCTCATAATTTGTTTGCTTTTTTTACAGAAGAAATCCTCTTCATACCTTATGTCAGTCAGAGCTGAGAATATGAACTCTTTTTCATGTGAATAAATGAATGTGAATGCATGTGAATAAAGTAACATGCCATTTCCTCTCTGGAAATTATGCATACAGTTCATATGGTGAAAATCCGTTTTCTCCTTAAGCCCACACTGGTGTTTCAGATGCTGATGTTCCTGTAGAGAGGAGGACAAGAAAAACTGCTAGCTGGAGCCAGCTTAAAGGAAAACAGTCGAGATTTTCAAGACCTTCATTTGGATTGAGTGAAGTCCTTTTCCTTTTCCCTCCTTAGTTGTATTCAAACAGCTTGTCAGTTTTTAGCCTTCTTTCAGCAGTAACAGTCAACAGTCGTAGCTCTGCCATGCCCAGGGAGCAGCAGCTCTGAGCCGGCTGTTGGCCGGGACAGAAACAAACCTGGGGCTGCTACAAGTGTGAAAATCCTCAGTAGGGAAGCAGCTGTGTTTTGATCCTCCCAGAGCATCTTGGAAACTAGCAAGGGGAATGGTAATGATGAAGACGATATTATAATATTCACATTTAAATGTATAGGTTTTAGAGCTGCTCCCTTCTCACTGTGCATTCAGGCACAAAGGCTCAATGTGTGTGCTAGCTGCACGCCTCACCCTGAGCCACAGCAGGTGTGTGAGTACAGGGATTGTGTGTGGACGTGGCTGTGACAAAGGAGATGTCCAGGATGGCATCTGGGAAGGGTTTGCTTCACCATTATTTGGTAAGTGTCACAGTCCTGTCAAAACTGAGGCAGTCCCTACCCTTTCTACCTGTGATCCACCCTGGAGCATTCTGAGCACGTGGATTCTTCTGAGTGCAGCTGCAAAACCCAACGTATTCCAAGTGGTAGAAACCTATCCTCTTACCACAGACCATGCTGCAGTGGGATAACTGGGATATACCCAGTAAAGGAAGGGTAACTGCACTGACTGCCAGCAGGGGAGACAGATCATTAGATTAGAGTCAGATTTACATATCCACACTATTTTATCATTTCAGGGCCTATTTAGAAAGCCAGAGAGGTTCACTGTTGCCTCTTGAACTACATGAACTGAAAGCATACATATGAGCTGCAATTCATCTGTCTGTAAACCACGCGTATCATATTGTGTGATATAATTAATACCTACATTTATTACTATATACAACAATTATCATATACAATATTGTCATAGGATACAAATAAATGTGTGCTGGGGTCTGCCTTGGAAGTGATAGGGAAGAAGGGCTGATGAACTGAGCTTCAGTAATTCCTAAGAAACCATTTAATACCATTTCATTCAGTGGATCTATGGTTACTGACAAAAACAGATCTGCTCCAATATTTCTTTCAGTTTTCTTTCTTTCTTTCTTTCTTTCTTTCTTTCTTTCTTTCTTTCTTTCTTTCTTTCTTTCTTTCTTTCTTTCTTTCTTTTCTTTTCTTTCTTTCTTTTCTTTCTTTTCTTTCTTTTCTTTCTTTTCTTTCTTTTCTTTCTTTTCTTTCTTTTCCTTTTTTTTTTCCTCCTGATTTCACAGTTTTGTAGTTTTTGGTGCTTGCATTTTTACACCTGCTGTTTGTACACGGAATATTAACACAATACTTCTAGATGTGTCTGACTTTAAAAGTTTGTGTTGCCATTAAGCTATTTTCCTTTCTTTTTGTGAGAGACGGACAATTAAAAACATTCCTGCTATTTGTAAATTCTCCTTGTGAGGAACACAGCAGATTGCCTGGATCTTCTGCTTGTTGTTCTGGCTTCAGTTTCAGAACTGAATGCACTCCTTCTGCTCCGTCTGTTTCAGTTTTGACAATGCAAAGGATGAAGCTGGAGGAAGTCCCATATATAAGCGAGCTCTATGCTTCTGCTTTATCTCATTTTTAATTTCATTTCAATTGGATTCGGCTCGCTTTTATGTAATTCAGTGCAGGAGGAGACAGAGTTCTGTTGTACTCTTTCTACAAGTTCTCTCTAGTCATGAAATTATAATATACAATGGGCATTATTTTTAAGCACAGCTGATGTTTTCAACTACTACCCTTTTCCCACAAAATAAGTTACTTTGCACACATTCAATTGCTAAAACATATATAGGAGTAGCTAAAAACTTCATGTTTGAATATATTAGCATACATTTTTCCTCTTAATTAACTGCATGCTAATTATTCATCAGGCTGAAAACAAACTAGTGCACTCCCTTCAGCTGATTATGCAGCATGCTTTTGTAGTATTTCCTTTTTCTCGGACAAAGGAAGAACTCTTCACTTGTTTGATGCATGTAGGTGTTCCCCGTCACTGCAAGTTCTCACTAAAAGCTTTTTCTTTCAGTGGCATTTTCTTTTACAAACTTCCCACTTTATATTGTCTTCTCATCCTCTCTTTGTCTACTAGGTTAAAATTCAGCATCCTTGAGGTCCATTTTATTTTTTGAGAGTACCATGCTGATAAAGTCAGCACTGCAATAAGTCCTTTTACTGTCAGAAATCATTCCTGTAAGCAAGCCTATCAACATGGACACAGTAACTTGCCCATATGGAATCTATGACATTTTATCTAGATTAATTCACAAAATCTAGGACTGTGCAATGAGTCTGATCATTATTAATAGTATTCTTTTATAGCTTCATATGTGTGAAGTATTTTTTGTAAAATGCTCTGCAGTGTATTACAGATTAAATGAGGAACACAAACAATTAGCCTGAAGTATGAGTTTAAGTTTGCTTATATAGCCCAGTTACACATTCCTGTCTGTATTATGAAGCCAACAAACTTTTATTAGCAAACAACTTTTATTGCTAAGAGCTGTTTCAAAGAACATATGTCATTATACTCTCTTTTTCTAAACAAAACAGGAAAATGTAGAAAACTTTATAAGCTCATCTTGCAGCTTCTTTAAGTATATAGCCTAACAGTTTGCAGGACTGAATACTAGAAAAGAAATGAAAAATTCAATTAGGGCACAGCAGTACAAGATCATTAGAAATGAAATTATTGTATTGTGTTAACAGAAAAGTTCTGCTGCTCTGGGGTGTTGTAACAGAGGGCACAATATGCCTGCTGCCAGCACTGGGTGGACTGCATGGGTGGACCTGTGAGTGAGAAGACAGCTGTCTGCCTGGGAAATTCAGAATGTCTGCTCTGCTGGAAACACATAAGCCTAAAATTTGTGACATGAAGTGTAAATTCATACCATATAATTAATTCATACCATTAATTCATACCAGCTACTAATAAAAAAGTCCTGCAAAAACTCTGCTAGCAAGTCATGCCAGCTTATCAAATTGAGACCAAAAAGGCTGTTCTGGTTAAAAACTAGTAATGAAAGAGATGAAATTTCACTGAAGAAGCTTGGATTCAAGTGGCAGAAGCAGAAAGACCCATCTCCCCTAGTCTGAGATATATACCATATCTCATCTGAGGCAGAATCTGAGCCAATCGATGGCAAGGGAGAGAAAGTCCCCTCTAGAAAGGTGCCTGACCTAAGCCTTGGAGAAGTGGTCCCCGTGAGACAGGTCATCCCACCGTGCTGCTGTGTGGTCCTTGGCAGCTGCAGAGGGGCTGCTGGCTTTGCTGACTCTGAGCTGTCCCACGGTTCACTTGCAGGGATGTTCACCTGCCCTTGGCCTCAGGACTCACACTGACTCTGGATTCCGGAGGTACAGTAGACTTATTAGCTTGTCAATATTTAATTTCAGGTCTTGAACCTCCTCAAGAAGGCTATAAATTTTCAGTCAGGTATTTTGTTATGTTTGTGTGCTGGTGTTTTCATCTGTTGTGTGTTCCAGGTGTGAGAGTCTGTGCAGAGGACACAGTGCTGTCTGTGCCAGCCACAGCTCCGGGCGCTTTTCCGCCTTGGAGCCCAACTTCTGTCCCTGCACCCGTTTCAGAGCAGTTGCATTATGCAACCAAGGGGGAGAGCGTGCCAAGCCCTTTGGCACAGTCCCGCTGACAAAGCCCTCCTTTCCCAGGACAGAGAAGGGCAGGGCTGTCACAATGGCCTATTCAGCCTCTCTGCTGCACAGGGCTGCGTGAGAAGCAGCGAGCGCGGCTTCTCCCCCGCGCCACAGCCTGCCCCATCCTGGGGTGGACAGATGGAAGCCCCACTGGAGCTCACTGTGGAGGGAGTGCAGATGAATGCTAGCTGACTGTCACAGAATGGTACCTATCTCACCATTCCAAGGCAAAAGAAAAAGAACCTTTGCCTGATGCTATTACTTCTCTTGTTCTCCTGCCTGCAAGAGGAAGAAAGAGGCACGGTACTGCATGGAAGCCTGTTTCCCTGCTGAGGAGAAATAAAAGCACCTCGTCCCGGAGGCACGTAATTTTGTTAGTCTGCTTTGCCAATTACCTGTTTTTAAAGCACTTTAAATTAGATTCAACTTAATTCTGTTTCACTTTCAGGTCGTAATATTGTTTAGAAACATTATGGAAACACAGACACAATAAAAGTTCTCTGTGGTTAGAAAAGCAGAGGGTTGATGATTCCATCCTTGCTGCTCACTGCTGGCCCCTTTGCTCGGCTTCAGAGGAAAGCCAGCACAGCAGCCCCACGTACCTCTTAGCACCCCTGCCCCTCGTCCCCTCTGTGACTCCACAAGGTGGGATGTGCCAGGGGAAGGTCTGTGTTGCCCCTCCTGTCTCCAAGGGATAGCTGCTGATACAGCAGTGACTGGTTACGTCTGGCAGATGGGTCCTGGAGTGAGAGCAAAGCTGGCCTGCTGTGCAGAATAGATATGAGGTACAGTGCCAGCAGCAGAGCAGGGAAAGAAAAGACCCAGTTGTTTGAATTTCCCCATCTCTGAGACCTCTAGGGTCAGCATCTATTGAAAACTGTGTTGCTTATTATTCTGGCTCCCAGGCTCCTTTACTGACTGTCCTGAAGACATTGCTTTGCAGAGTAAAATAATATTTGCACAGTACAGGATAAAATTTGGAACTCTTAGTTCTTCAGAGAAGCCCTTGTATTTTTTCAGACCTTAGACAAAAGCTCGGGAGCATCTCTGTCTGTTTAAATTGATGGATGTGTGCAATTACTCCATTGAAACGTATCCCAGTATAAATGCAGTTACTAACACAGAACTGGTGTAAAATCAGAATGAGGTCCCAAATAATTGTCTGAGTCTTGAAATGGTTACACGTGGGTACATAAGCCACATCAGGTTATTTTTACTATTATCTAATGCAATAAGGTATTTCTTTGGGTTTTTTTCTCCTTGTAGAGGCATGTAACGTGCTTTAGTGAAGTTAATCATGTGCTGCCTCAGGTGACTACTGCTTGTATTTCTAGTTTATTTTCTAGCCTTCTTTTCATTCTCCCTTATTAATAGATGTGCTGAGGTTTCAGAGGAAGCTTAACTTTCTAGAAGCCATTTCTCTTCAGCTGGCCGTGACACCTGCCCGCCTGATGGATGCGAGGCACTGGGTCTGGTTTCGCCGGGAGTCCTCGCTGACTCTCACGTTGCTGAGACAGCTGCTCAGCTTGTTTTCTCCTTCGGCGAGGAAGCACCATGTACTCACTCCAATTACAAATCCTGAGGTCTGGCCATTCTGCAGCTTCTGCAGCCTGCCTCTAACCCTCCCTGTGGAGGACCTGAAGATGATTTGGACACGGAGCACCTCCACAATATTCCATTTCATATCTTGCTTAGTTTTGCACTGATCCTGCTTTGGTGTCTTTACTGGGAGCAGAGGAGTAAGAAAGGAAATGCTTATTCAGTTATTTCTATTTTGATTTTGAGAAAGCAAAACTGTGACTCCCTGACCACCGTCGTGTGCATGAGGATGCAGTTCCTGATGCATGCTTTGTGGATGGTTCTAACAGCTTTGCAGAGCCTCCTCCTTTTTGGTGGCAGGAGGAATTGTGTGGTTTTGATTTGCAGAGTCTCTGTGTGATGGCTGCTGATGGCTGTGGCACAGTGAGGGTTCAAAGTGGTGTCTGCAGGCACCATGTTAAGGATGAACATGGTGTCAGAAACACCTAAGCAGTTACCATTTGATGGCTACCTAATTAAGAATCTTATCTTCAATAAATTGGTGGCAAATGCCATTGGAAAATCCACCCCAGCTAGATGCAGATTATTCAAATTGTTCTAAAGATCAATACAGGTGTGAGAGAAGCTCCGCTGAGGCAGGGAATGTGTTCATCCAGCAGTGTCCCATGGTGTGGAGATAGCATGGTCAGAATGTGTTATAAACCACCCAGTCAGGATCAGGAGGCAGATGAAACATGTTGTAAGCAGATAGAAATAATTTCACCATCACTACCACTTCTTGTGAGGGACTTCCACTTACTAGATGTCTGCTGGAAATACAAGACAGTGGAAACAGGCTAGGAGGTTCCTGGAGTGTGTGGAAGAGAACTTCTGGACACAGCTGGTGAGAGAGCCAACTAGGGAAGAAGTGTCCTGGAGAAACTGGCTTCTCATGGCTTGGATGAGTGTATGCTTCACTGGATAAAGACTGGCTGGCTGGCTGGGCCCAAAGAATGGTGGTGAATGGAGTTGAATCCATGTGGTGTCCAGTCACAAGTGGGACTCAGCTGGGGCCAGTTTGGTTTAATATCCTTATCAATGATCTGGACATAATAAAATTGTAGGTACTCCTTTAAATAGTCTTATTAAATATGTTTGTGTGATATAAATCAATGAGCAAAAACTGAGTGAAATCCTCATCTCATGTAAGTCTACAGCAAAACTCTTTCTATGGAATAGCAAACCAGCTTTATTTATTTTGGACCCAGATCTTTATTTTGCCACTTCTGAGTTACAGGGAAGTTCTCTCCATTGACATCACTGCATGTAAAGCAAGGACTGTGTCAACAGAAGTGCTGCTGTTGGATGCTGGTTGACAGGATTACTGATTCTACCTCATTATGTGAAGTATATTTTGAGCTGGGAAAGTATTCCACAGGTCTCAGTTAAATAACACCATAAGGGCAATACTGATGTACACTTTTTAACTGTGCTTGTACTTCCATAGTGAGCATAATCATTCACACATAAAACCAGAGATGCACTGTAGAAGAAATAAATGTCCTCTAAGACTTGAATAAATGGGGGCTGTAAACTGGCATGTAATCATTTTCCCCATTTTTGTTTTTAATGTCTTTGTATCTGAATTTAGAAGAACTACAAATACCCACCAAGTTTTCAATTGTACTCTGCTGCTCAGAGCAGTAGTGTAATAAGCAACACAAAAGGGGAGTGTTTGCGAATGCTCCCAGATGTTCAGCTTCCTAAAGCACTGCACATGTGCTGGCTGTATTTGGTATTTTTAGATAGCTCTGAGCTCCAAAACACTATCAAACCCCAGCAGCTTTTTCTCTCCGAATCTTCAATCCGTGCTATATGGCACTTGTTTGTATTGTGTGATGCCAACGCAGGGGCTGAATAATCAGATAGCTTGGCATTTTGATATGTTTTCTGAAACTACAGGAAAAAAAACGAGCATAGGAATGCATTCTTAACTCCTCCTTAGCCAGCACTATTCTCCTTAATCTGTGATAGGGTTAAAAAGAAGGAAAAAAAAACCCCAAACCTCTCTTAACTGCATTCTTCTTCCTTGTAAGCCTCACATTCATTTTTCTACTTCTCCTGCCCTGATTCTTCAACACTTCCCTCCCCCTACCCCTCCCACTCTGTCTCCTCTGATGTAAGATGTAAAAAAAAAATTAGTGTTTCTCCTGGGCACCACGAGGCTGAACTGGAAAGCCTGTATACAGCACACTCACAGATGACACCTCTTTCCTATTTAGAGCATGTTCTGAGTTTCAGCAGATACTGCTGTTTCTCAACAAACGCTCTAAAAGAAACCGTTTAGAACTACACATCTCCTTTGACAGTCATCTTTCCCACGGTCTCGTCCCGCCCCTTCCTCCCCCCAAGACTTCTCCATTAGGCTTTGCTTTTCATCTGACTTGTGCCACGACATCTAACCATCTCCTTCCACCTCAGCAGCTCCGGTCCGCGGCATCGAGCACACGGCGCTGCTCGCTTGCTGCGCTGCTCGCTGCCGGCGTTAAATGCTGATGGGATCACCTTGTTATGTCGTTAGTGAACGTGCAGTGCCTCGCAGGAACAGCTACAGCTTCAGGGAGCCTGCAGCAGAGTAGCTGAAATGCAAACTGACAGCAGGGAGTTCAGCAAGGAGGGGTTCCTCCCCGCCCCACTGAACCAGCACGGGAGGTGTGTGCTCTGCTATTTCCAGCTTTGGTGTGAGGAGGCTCCTGAGTTACGCGTTGGGTTGTTTCTTTTCCAAGCCTCTGTGTCCCGCTCTGTGCGGGCTGCCCAGGGGCTGCTGAGTGGCAGACAGAAGGAGGGACCAGGGCCAGGGCAGTGGCACAAGCCAGCAGGACATGTGACCCACATGGAGGCTGTGTCACCAAATGAAGTTGTGACACACGGAGGCATGTGTCACCATGCCCTGGCAGCACTGCCTGACCATCAACCCCATGCTGGCTCAAACCACTTCTTGGTACCAGGTTCCTTTCTGGGAAAGGCTTCTGAAGATCCAGGCTCTCTGATGCTGTAGTCTGATACCTTGTGAGGTTGCTGCTGCCACTATGGCAGGTGCTACTTGCATGATGTGTTCATGTGCTTTTCAACATCTTGGTTAAAATGCCAATAGGCAACTCTTTGCAGGCACGGAGGCTGGGACTGCTGGTCTGATCAGTGCAGCACACGGAGCATGTGGAGTTTATGAGTTGAAATGGCATTAATGGAAAATGCTTGCTACAATGAAGAAACTTGGCCTTGAAGTATGAGAGTCCCAAATAATAGGGTTATAAGAAATAAGAGACTCCCACGTAAGAGTCCCAAAATAATGGGTTATAAATTAATAGAAAAAATTAAATTAGAACATTTGGAGGTTTCTAGTCCAATCTCCTTCTCAGAGCAGGGCTAGCTTCAGAGTTAGAGAAGGCAGCTCAGGACTTTATCCAGCCAAGTTCTGAAAACCTCCAAAGACAGAGATCACACAGCCTCTCTGGACACATGTTCTCAAAATCAGTGTGCAGTTTTAAAATACATCTCGGGTCTTCAGGCATGAGTAGGATATACTTTGCTCCTCTGCTTGGAGAATCATGTGGTGCCTTGGCTGCAAAGCTCAGTCCAGAAGTTACTCCTGTGACAACAGCAAATGTACATGGCTACATTCCAGGGGGTTTTCCTGGAGCTTTTACCACCGAGGTCAGAGGATTATAAAGGTACTAGTTATGAGTGCAGTGTGAAAATATGCTCATGTAACAGAATCTGGCCCAGCTTTACCTCCTGGATGCCCACCAGCCTGCTGTGTGAGGATACAGACACTGGATCTTTCACTGGCATTCTGAAGATATAAAGTCCTCAAGTAAGTCCTTACTACCTCCCAAATCCACAAAACAATAGCAACGTGGAAGATGTATTCTGATTTCATTGGTGCCTGTGACATCTGCCAGACATCAGACCCTTTCTTTTTAAACCCATATCAGAGTTAATCAGCAGAACCTAGGGCATGGTCCCCCTCATTCTGAGGTAAAACTATATATAATGGCCAGATGATCATACACTAAACTACAGCTTCTTTATTGGCTTTATCTTCATTGATGATAAAGGGAGAAGAAAGTCCAAAATCAAGTGGACTTTGCAGACAATATCAGGAACCCTACTTCTAGTTATGGAATATTAAAAATTACTGTGTCCTACTAAAATGTCTGTGAGCTAAGGGCAGTGTCCATGCAGCAAAACATGGAGTGCAAACCCATAAAGTTATCAGAGAAGGAGAGTTTCCCTAGTAATTGTTCAGATAAGAGCAACTGCTGGAAGGAGAGAACACTGCACCCCACGGTGGGGTACGTTTGTCCTTCTTACTCAAACAATGATAATAAAATACAAAGAGTCAGAAATAAGAATCTGCAGAAATATTCTTTAGATGAGGTTCATATATGCAGACGTTTGATTGTTTTTTGCTGGAATATATAATAGAAGCAGTATCTTAGGAAGCTTTAAGAAAAGCACAAACAACTCTCAGTGTGTTGTGGGGTTTTATTCTTGGTAGGTGATCAATTTAAATGTCAAAGGAGTCCAATTGGAAAATTCTTTTTAAAAAGTTAAACTGAACATATTCAAGTGGAACTTGTTCCTTTTATGCATTCATGTGTTTTACATTCTGGCATAATTATTTTAAAACATGACCAAAATACAATGAGTTTGATTAAGATGGTTTTAATAAGGAGCACAGAAAATGTGTCTGTATGTAATAATAACAATGAGCCTCATATTTTACAGTTTAATTTGCTGGGTCAACATCTAATGCTTTTCCCATTAGCATTGGTGTGATTTGATGTGGAAAATAATCCCGTTTCCCAACAAACTTTAGGAGATAACAAATATTTAATGACACCCTACGTAGAAACAATAAATAAATTTGAGTCGCTCTTGGACTCCTGTGGAAAGAGGTTGTGAAAATTTTATAAGTTGGGAATTAATAAATTATAACCTGGCTGTTAAAATGTGAATCACTGAAGACTCTTGACACCCTTTTCCTTTCTCTAATTAGAATTTAAAAATAAATAAATGAACAAATAAACTTGTCATGTTCAGAGGTTAACTTACTTCTCTGCACAAGTTGCAGAAGTAAGAAAAGTTGCTCATAGAGTTTGTGTATTTTCATTTGCAAATTAGAAGGGCAATTTAAGTTCCTTTTCTTGTATTCATCTCAAGCATGGAGATATTTTGTTCATAACAGAGTACATGCACTTATTCACTAAAACGTCCTTGTTAAATGAAAGTCCATCATCTTGTCTGCTAGCTCCCACTTTCTTAGTGTTCACTTTATAGGGCAAGATATGTAGAAATCTGCTAGCATATAGTCACAGAATGGTTTGGGTTGGAAGGGTCCTGAAATATCATCTAGTTCCATCCTAACCAGGTTGCTTAAAGATCCATCCAACCTGGCCTTGAATGATTCCAGGGATGGAGCATCCATGATGTCTCTGGTAAACTTCGAGTCTCACCACCTTCAGAGTGAAGAATTTTCTTCCATAGATCTAATCTAAATCTACTCTCTTTCAGTTTAAACCCATTACACCTCTCCTGTCAATACACATCTTCCTGGAGCCTTCTATTCTCTGGGCTGAACAACCCCAACTCTCTCATCCTATCTTCACAGGAGAGGTGCTCCAGTGCCCTGACCATTCTAAGGGATGACTGGGCATGCCTTGTATCTTCCACTTACAATTATTTCTGTTCTTTTCCGTGGTCATTTTATTGTCTCGTTCCTCTTTTCCTCAGTATTTATGACTCATGATGTCATCACGTGTAAAACTGGGCAAAATTAGATTGGCTGCCTCTGCTGAGTTGGAATTAAGTTTATTCTTTTGCTGATTCCACACAGAGAAAACTACTGCATAATTTGATTCTGCTAATGACTCCTAGTATTGGCTTTCGCTGAAATATCTCTTTTATTCATCTCAGCAAGTATCTCCTTCTCCAGGGTTTGGCCATTCATCATACTTCAACTCCTGTTCCAGATTTCCAAACTTCCAGACCAAAGTTTGATAGTGTTCATTCTCTGGCAGTTTCTAGCAGGTAGAGCCAGACAAAGCCCAGGCAGAGCAGCAATGTACAGATCAGACAGAGTCATTCTTTTACCTGAAGAATTATTGTGGCTTTTGTGGTCTTATTTTTCAGACGGGCCTGATCTTGGAAGCCACCTGCAAAGCAGGGCTTCCCTAAAAAACAGATGACTGGTGGTCAGCTGTGCTCATGGAAACCTGCTCTACAGCTGGGCAGAATCAGCTTTGATTACACCACCCCAAAGGAGCCATCTCCTTTGCACGTCACAGTACCTGAAATGGTGGCTGCAAGTCTCCTGGCATTAGGCTCCTGTCACCCTCCACAATAGCACTGTGGGCTCAGCCCAGACTCAAGGAGTGCATCCTGTCATGATCTTCCTGTGTGGCAGTCCTTGGGTCAAAGTGACCATCTGTGGACAACTGGATGCCAATAAACTCGTAAAAATATAATGTAAAATACAAAAATGTAAAGTTTTTTGGTCTGATGTTTGAATCAGGTCCATCCTTTTTGGAGACACACGATCCCTTTCAGGTATGTATTTATTTATTTTCTTAATGGAACCAGAAGAGGAAAAAATATCTTTGCTATTGATTTATTCTGTTTCTGTTACTGTCTTATTATGGTTCTAGGGGTTGTCTGTAATTCACTGATGAGCTCTATCTGATTATTGCTAAGGTCTGGACAGGAGAAGTACTCTGCTCTATGTCACGGGAGCAAGGAAAAAATCTGAGAAGCTGTCATGGTTGAACCAATTACCTAAGCAGTGGTTGTTTCTTTTAGTCATACGTTTAGAATATTTTTGTAACACACTGGATCTTTCCCTTCTCTTGCATGCATGAGTGCTAGCTGGGAACAAGGCAGCTGAATTAACATTATTTGCTTTAGAACACACAGTCTTCAAAGGCTTCTTGGTTGACTCGAACACTTTTCACAGGAGAAGGTAAATGAAAATATGTAACTTGTGTATTCTAACCAGACTGTAAATAATTTAGGAGCTTTGCATCTATTTATGTTTCTATGACCAGAAAATGCAGAAATGCAGAAAATTAAAATTAATTAAATTAAAACCTTAAAAATCCCAGTATAAATCAAGTCCACATTTTTGGGAAAAAATGAGGCTCATTGTTAATTAACCTGTGTCATTTCACTTGATTGTGAAATGCTTGGAGTGCTTATAGACTTGTATTTTTATGTAACTGTGGGGTTTTTTTGACCTGCTTGTGACAAACATGCATTCAATCTACAACATGTAGCACATCACAGAGTTTTCCACCTGCAATAAAGGCAATGAGCCATCAGCAACTTCACTGGAGCTAGACACTGGTTTTTATAGAGGCACATATGTATAAATAATGTTTTAAGTATCACAAGTCTTTCTGTTTAAAGGCCTATTTTTCTCTCTCAGTGGAACAGCCAGAGTGGAATCTGCTCATGAGCCAAGTCACACACTTTTATTTCTATTGTGCACAAGAAAGAGCTTACAAACAAAGATTTAGTTCTTTAGCTAAAGAGTTTCTTGGCAGCAATTATAAGGGGTGCAAAATGCCTATTATGCTTTGATTATAATTATAATTCTCACTGAATCATCAACTCCTATAGCAAAGACTGGTATTTTTTAATAATGGAGAGCTGAATTTTTAGCCTTGAACTGTTGTCTGCCCTGGACTGCAGAAATGTATGAAGCATACAGCTAATAATGTAAATGAAGGGGTTTTGTGTTTCTGTGTTACTGTTATTATATAGTTTGGGGAAAGGAAATATGCCCATGAATGAGAAAGCTGCTTATAGCAAATACACAATTCAATATATTTCAGTGTTAATTTGTCTCCAAATTATCCAGGGATGACATCTCAGGATTTTTTTTGAAGTATTACCAATTCTAGAAAGTCTGTCGCATGATATGAGGATGGATAACTTTGGTTATCTCCAATTTATTTGTAGCTTCCAATTGGAAACTCAAATTTATTAGTCTAATAAGCTGCACTCTATTCCTGTTTCCTGAATGGATGCAAATATCTCTTGGATCTTTTTTCAGTAGCTTTTGCCAGTGACTGTCTTGAGAGATTCAAGGAAAAGAACTATGACAGGAGCAATAAGCCAGCAAAACTGTTCTAATCAAATACTTGGAAATGGTATTTTAAGGTATTCCCTTGGCTCTTTTTTAGCCACACCTCTACCTATTGGGTTCTTTCAGACCCAGTTACCCAGCTGAATGCAGGTGAGGTCAGTCTGACAGACAGATTACTGAACTTAAAACATTGCCTGCAAAGGACAAGCACTAATATTTGCTTAAAAT
>JAOEGS010010648.1:0-12167 GCA_025447755.1 Corythornis vintsioides
AAAAATATATATATATAAACTAGTGCCTGAAAAACTCTGAAAAAAACCCCAATGTGATTAAGAGAACAAAAATTCAGTGAGGTCCCTGAAATTCTGTAACAAGAGCTATATGCCGTAGGCCTTTATCTTCCCTTCTTCCCTTTTAAATCCCTGCTGCTTCACAGCTTATAATGAAAATCACCTCACAGTACTCAGTATTCATTTTAATTGTCTCCATATGCATGCTTATTTATTTCTTTACATGGTGGTTTTGAAAACTTTAGTGAATGTGCAAGCTGAAAGAAATGATTCCTCTTGTCTACCTTAAAACAACATAGAGCATAAATATTTCTGTCAAGGCTAATCACCCCATTCTCCTTACAGCCTGTAAATAGAAAGAGCCACTTTTAAGGCTTGATTCACCTGACATATTTATGTGTTTGCTTCAGATCAAGATGAATCATCTTTTGAAAGCACCTTTTCTCTTTATTAGTTATGGAGTTTAAATTACCAGCTCAGAAGCAGGAATCAGCAGTGTGAATCTTTCACTTTGGTGAGGTTGAGTATCTATTAGTGTGGCACAAATATTCATTGCCATTGTCTCCATTTACATGGTTCTTGCTTATTTCTTCGTGGAGTGGACTTGAAAACTCGAGCTAATAGGGTAAATAAACATGCTTCTCCCTTCTCTCATAGGCTTCTTCTCTGAAGTACATCTACTGCTGTGTTAAATGTACACCACAGTCACAGGAATTGAATTAAAAGTCTTGTCAGTCACCAAGTAAAAATGCCACAATGGGAACCTGAGGCAGAGACTAAAATCTAAATAAATGCTGTCACTTTCTCCTCTTGTGGTCACTGTTCATCAAAAAACAAATTTGACAGATCTAATATAAAAAAAGAAAGTTTTAGAAAATGGTGATTTAAAAACACAAATCCAAAGCAGAGATTTCTCTTGGGTGACATGATAAATTCATGGTAGAGAGGAAGAATGCTTATTTAGCTTATTATTATGGAGGAAATTAAAAAACTAACATTTTACAAAGTTAATTCTTTTTGTTTCTTTATCTATCTATTTATTTTTTTAATCTTTTCTAGCACAATAATGACTGAAAATAGACCTACTGATTTGTAAAGAGAGATTGCTAACAATGCTATGAAATAACCCAAGAGAAAAACTAGCAACTAAAAATGTAATACCAATGAAGTTTATTATTAAGAGTTTGAGTGAGAGATTTTTGACAGCTTTTAAGTAGTGAATGTGAAACATCTAATGAGAAGAACACAAGAATTATGCCTGTCTTCTAATGACAGAAATCAGAGGCACTTAACAAGATAGTGAGCAGTTAAGAAGGAAATGAAATGGAGAACACAAACTACTTATATATATGTCTGGCTCCATCTATCTTTTTAGTTATCATTCTATGACCAAACTAAATAATATTTTAAGTACATATCTCTAATATGCTTCTTTGTGATAAATGGCTGAAAGTGACAAAGAACTATAATTTACTCAATTGTTTTCCACATTGTAACATGGGATGCAGACATAGATGACTGTGATTAAATAAATGTAAAGTAATATAAAGTAATCTAATGTTAAGTAATTTAAAACATATTAAGAAACAGGAAGGATTTGTGTTAGATTTATTTTTATATTTATTATCTAAAAAATGATCAGTAGGCTAATTAAAAGAAAAGGGGGAAAAAAAAGGAAAAGAAGTATACAGAATGTCTGTTACTGACAAGCTCTAGTTAATCTAATGCCCCCAAAGCAGATAATTAAAGGATTTTAGATTGTTGCTGGTGAATTCAATTTGACACATTAGAGTTTATAATCCTTATGACCTCAATTATTGAGTATGAATGATAGCAAACATTACTAATCCAAATGCCTGGTGTCTTAATTTCTTTATAAAATCCAATACTTAGTTAACAATCTGTGAATGAAGGTTATCTGAATCACACAACACCTCAACCTTCATCTTTCAGCAAGGTAAAAAGAAAAAAAAGCCAATTGTCCTGCCTGTGAAGGTCACTGCTTGAATAATATGCATTGTCTGTGCTCTAAAATTACAAAAAAGACAGTGCAAAAGGTTTTGGCCTTGATGTTTATGTAATGGAAAAGAAAAGAAAAAAAAAAGAAAAAAGAACGATAGAATATTTTCATTGTAGAGACTGATTCCTTCACTATTTTGACTATTTGTGTGTAGTTGTTGGAACTAAATTATACAATATATTTTTCTATTCATGCAAAACCCAAATCATCATCTCATCAAATATTTTAAGTTTCTACACTTTGAAATAAACAACATGGTTTCTGATAGGCATACACATTTATGCTTTCCTATATTGTTCTATTGATTCTGATGGTATGATTGATACACAGAGACTCAAACCATCTCCTAACAATTTCACTAACGTAAAAAAACTAAACATTTTCTTTACTTTTTTCCATTATCCTTCAGCTACTGCAGTCAACACAGGTAATAATAAATTAAAACAGTATAATAGAAATCAAATGCTGCCAAATTTTGAGTAGAAATTAATCTTTCATCATCACACTGATTATTGCTATGGAGAAAAAAAAAAGTAGATTATTGCACTGAGCAACTACATTCCAAGCAAGGCTGACTCAAGAACAGTTGGAATAAAAGAGTTAACTAAAAGTCCTTGTACATCAATATGGAATTACTTCAATTATACCCCAATGAGGCCTAAATACCATATTGGTTTCAACTTAATAAACAAGTACTGTCACTTCATCAAAGTATCTCTGGTCAACTGCGATTATATTTATTTTCTGTATTAAGTGAACTTCTAAGCTGAATTATGAAACACTGTTTTCTATGCTGTTAGAAACATTCTGAAAAATTAACATTTTTTTGCTAACATTAACATTTTCAAATACTTGGATTCCTTAGGCAGCCAAAAATGAGCTTTTCATCTCCCTGCCTAGACTAAGTAGGATGTTAACCAAATGACAGAATCAACACTACAAGCACTTTGGACTGGAAGGAATATGGAAGAAAAGATGATACTACATTTTCTCTGTGGGTAATATTTTTGTTATTAGGATGGCAAGGTTGATTCTCAAATTATATAGATTATCCCTACAGCATAAAGAAGACCATTGACCTTGGCTGGTTATTGAGCTGCAGATTTGCTCTACTTATTGTGTTATTTGGAAATAATATGTGCAAGACAAAATTCAGTAAAGCATTTATATTTTATAACATTTTTAGAATATTTCAATAGGCTTTTTTAAATGTTTTTAGGTGATTGAAAACCAGTATCAAATGAGATGCTGTCATTTACATCCCTTCACTAATGTATGTGTAATTATATAAAATGAAAATCAGAAAATAATCTGACCACAAATTTTCTATATAATAGTACAACATCTTCTAAATAGGAATATTTAATCTTGACAGAGATAAACACCATGGGAAGAAATAAACCATGTGAAATGTTAGGAGAAGAGTGCTGAAATCATTGGGAAGTGTTGAAGACAATTTTCAGGTAGAAACTAAAAAGCACTTTGTAAGAAGTAAATGATACTTCTGGATTTCTATTTCCTTTTGTTTGAGGAGCTTCACAGTGCAAATAAGAGATATATTTTATATAAATACATATATAACTAGTTTTGAAAATAATATTGAAGTTTACATATATATGCTTACAAATATTTGCATTCTATAATTGCTTCTAGAAAGGATTTATACAAAGGTTGAAATAGACTGATCCACTTTTCCTTCTGCAAAGAGCAGCAGAATTTTTACTAGCTTATTTTCCCACTGTACAGCATCATCTGATATGTGATATTTGATCACACAATCCCACCCTCAAAATAGCTTACACATGAAATGACAAAAATAAATAACCACTATATTTACATAACAGGAATTTCTTAAATTACATGCAGTATAAGGTTCTGCCTGCATGCCATAATGGATTGTTAAACATGATTTGACTCCATCCTATTCAAGGTTGGATTTAGAAGAGCAATTATAATGCTATTTTGGTGGTATTTAACACAAATTTCCTTGATCTGGGAACACTCAAGGGGATCTTTTGTTTGGTACTACACAGGATTTTCTTGTATGCAAAATGAATATTTATATAGTTAAATGGATGTTCAGCAAGTGACTATAAAGTGGGCATGTTATACAAAGAGGTGATTCATTTACCATGAACATGTCTCAAAATCATAAGTTCAAAACAGACCACCTAGAGTTTAGCAGGAAAAAATTGTGTAAAGATTGGTTTTACAGCAGATTTTATATTGATTTATGGAGACATTAATTTGCCATTTAGCTCTTAAATTTGTCTATTAATAATTTTTGACATACAAAATATACTTTTTCTATTAAAACAAGACTTGTGACTTTCTTAAAAAGATGACTTTGAACATGTATGCATTTCATTAAAAGCAATTATTTTTGTCAGGTTTGGTTTGTTTGTTTTGTTGGTTTTTTTTTTTCAATTACTTGAAATTAGTTTAGAAAAGCTTTTATCTTCATTTTCTATTTTAGAATGCATGGAATTTTTATTTCAAATAACTTTCTAATGTCAAAATCATCAGTCCACTCTAACATTCCATAAGTAATGTCAAAGTTCAATAAGTCATCAAGTTATTATTTCAATATGTTTACAGAGTCATGAGAAAAGTGTTGCATTATATTTTGGCTACCATATAACTAATTTATTAGATTACGGACAAAAAGGTACCAATCTTCATAAAAACTTTCTATATTTTCCATCTTTTAGTTAATGTGTCATACATAAAGTTACATATTTTCTTTGCAACAGCTTTGAAAGATTATTGAATTTATAGGATACTGAATACTTAGTTAAGGGCAAAGGAAAGTTCATTTCAGCATATAAAATAAGCAGAAGTAATCACATAATTGAGCAGTATGATGATAAAGATAACTGTGTAAATAAAATGCTTTGGGCTACTGTTGGCAGCTGAAAAATAAATAGAATAAATAAAATCACTTGGTAGTTTCACAACAGATACATCGTCTACAGATGTCTTTGGAAGAAGAAACATTACACCCACTTTAATACTTTTATAAAGCATGATTTTCTAAGAGCCCTAAAGCTGTTTCATTCTAACCAAATGTATATCATAATATCCCACTGAGACAGCAAAGAAGGAATTTAATTTTTTTCTATATATATGTCACAGACTTAGAATAAAATGAAAAAAGGCTGCAAATAACAAACGTAACATAAACAACAGATAAAGATCACCCAGGAGGAGAATGAACTGCTTTAACTTTGGAAGAAAGGGGAATGCTAGGAAGTGCTGGTTGAGACCTGTGGCCCAAAATAACATTCAGAGCACCTATCAAAAAGGAGACTGAAAAGTGACAAGACAGGTTAAGAATTCAATGAAAGAAAACAGGAGAAAAATGCGTGAGTATATGCAGGAATACTGGCGGTAAATGATGGTGACAGAAAGAATATTAAATCAGATTATCTCTACTTTGCAGATAGAACATCTACATTGAGATCTCAAGAAAATATTATGTAGTACACATAAAGTAAATAATTTCTTAAATATGGGGTTTAAATATTGGATTATATTGCAGTAACCAAAAGAAAGGTGATTAAGAAAAAGTAAACTAATTAAGGCAAAAGTATAAATCTGAGCCTCACTCTTTCCTCTTGCATGAAAGATGGGCTTTATTGATCAGGTTATAAAATTAATGTACTGGTCACTTGATGGGGGGAGAATGAAACAAAAGTTGTTATATTAGTCTCATCACTCTTTTTTTTAATACCTTCTTATAGCATCCTCCCTGTGCTATCCATAAATATCAGAAAATTCAAGGCAGATCTACTTTTTGGAGCCACCACATAAGAAGACATCTATTTTCCAGAGGAGAACACAATCAAAGCTTGGAAACAGAAAGAGTTACAGCATCCAGGGATATCGCTCACAAATGAACTCATGTATGTGCTCATTTAGAAAATTTAACTCCTTTATTTCTTTCATATGAGCTATTACCTTCTGTATTTCTCTGTGTGAGTGAAGAGCAGCTGCTTCTGCTCTGCTGCTCTACTGCATATGCAGATAAACAGAAAATGTCAGGCAGATTAAGGTTTAGGTTATTCTTAATTTTCCCAATATACTACAATGAATTTATGCAGAATTCACTTCGAACAGTGTTAATTGGAAATTAAAGTAATTTATTTCCTAGGCTGACAAGGAACTAGGAATGGAATTCCACTGTAAGCAATATGCTGTCTCATACATCAGATGCATTTTTGTTCCCAGAGTACTCCAGTCTATGTAATTTAAACCTTTGATTGCTTTCATTGTTTATCCAAAAATGACTGAGGGTGAAATAAAGCAATTTTTCAGGAGGCTGAACAAGGCACTCCATTTCTGTTTCCTTTCACCTGCATCATTGAGACAGAAATGTCCAATTTTTTCTTCTTTTCTTAGGAAGTTCTCATCAGTGCTCTGGAGGAACCTACTGGACTGAGTGTGTCTGGATGTGCAACTTTCCCAGCAAATGTCAGGGTAATTAAGTTGCACCCTACCCCTAAAAAGTGTCTCTGATGTTAAAACTTTCCTTCTGTGTGAACAATGCTGCAACTTTAGTATGATTTTGATTTTCAAAATCACCCCCAGTCGATATTTCACAACAGCACTACATTTATTATTCAAGGTGGAGATTAAAGGTCCATCCAGACAGTACTGAAGAAACACTCCAGGATTTGCATATAAAATACAAATATAATATCTAGGTAACTATTCTTATTCAGCTGTCCTATAATTTCAATTTTCACTGCTTCTTAAAAATAATCTAGAAGAGGATGTGATTATAGAAATATATGCAAACATATACACCCACTTTCTATCAAATAATAACAATGGACTCGAAAGACTAATATACTTACATTAGAATTCAAATTAGCACTCTTTTGTAAACAATAGATATGCACAGTTTGCTTATTCTAGGGGAAGTCAAAATAGGAAACAGTCATTATTTTCTCTGCAATATAAGTAAAACCAAATGCTGCAGTTATTTTGTGACAAAAATAGAACAAATCACTAAGAGAATAAACAAGCAAATTATGCTTTGTCAGCTTTTTTGTCTCCTCTGTGTAGTGTGGTATTTCAAATTTGTTTAAAACTCTTATCTAACAAAGTCTAATTTCAAATATAATTTAGAAATTGAATATTCTCCTTCATTCTCCTCTTTTTCCTCTTATTATGTCAGCTTTTTCTATAATATTTATGCTTACATTATCACTAAAAAGAATGGCTTTATTCCAAAATAGGACCTAAATTTAATCTCTGGAGTAATTATTCTAATTGCTCCCCACCTTATTCCCTTGAATAAATTAATGATAATGCAAGAGTTCTATAACATACACATTAAGCTCTCTATTTCATCTTAGTATTATCATTGTATCGTAATATTATCAGTATAGTATTATCATCAATATTATCAGATGAATTACCATTACTTGTCCATTTAGTAAAAAGAGTATCTGAAACCTGAAGTGACATTTAATTTTTCTGTTACCTGATTTCTTTTGCATTTGGCATCTTATTAAATGAATCTTCATTGAAGAGCAACTGAAATTTTCTTATGAAATCAATTTGGATTCTTTCTTTCATCTCTGCCAGTACAATCATGCAGTCTGAAGGCTTACACAGTTTTGTAAAACAAATTTTCGTTCATTTTACCTTGAGGAGTAATCAGCATTGATTACACATGTTCACAATACTATATATTAATAACTTTTCAATTATATATCAGAGGTGTTGATTGGAAGATCATATTTCTCTTCTACTTGTTAATTGACTTTATTTTCTCTTCACTGTTCTTACACATTTTTAATACATTCATTTTGATTTTTAATTAAGGATAGCATAGATTGAAAATATAATATTTCATTCACACTCAATTACTGAATACCAGGGCTTCCCCCCCCCCATAACTTTCACATTTGGCCTTTACTATGAAATAAAAGTTGGGACTAAGATGGAAATATACTCCACAGCTGATGGTACAGAGCTCATTAATCTCAATTACTGTTTTTATGGAAGAATTGTTGGGCAAAAAGACAGTTGTAGCGATTCAATATTGGAACTAGAACAGGAGGAAACAATTCAGCAGAATGGAAAACATGGAGACCCAGTGCTTGAACTTGCTGCTTGATTTTCCTCTATGTATCAATACAGATGCACTCAGCATTTTGGAGACTTTGTTCAAAATAAGAAAGTTTCTGGTCAGGAAAGTAGAACATGACTGAAAGATCTATTTTCCAAGGACATTAAACAAGAAGGATATTTACATTTAGTCCGTTTATTTGATATTTCTTAGCCAGAAGCTTTGAGCTTTCTTTATTTACAGAATTATCCTACCCTAGCTTATTAATTTTGTGTACAAATCAAACATAGCTTTAGGGATTAAGAGCTACTGATGTCTTTCTTGATGTAAAATAAACACAGGGAAATAATTTTGTAGGACAGATTTACAACAGCTCTATTTTAAGGTATACCTAAATCTGGAGTGTTTTTATACAAATAGCTCAGCATAAATATGTAATGAAAATTACTTTAATGCTTCTAATAAATATTAGGAACTTTACTAGCCAAAATGTACAAATACAAAATAAGGATTGTCTTTTATTTTGGATGTTAGTGTTTAATCCAAACACCAATTTTAAGAATCTATTTTTGAGAACTGATGTAAAGGAGGGGGAACTAGGTGATGCTGCTCTGGCAGGGGAGTTGGACTAGATGATCTTCTAGGTCCCTTCCAATCCCTGACATTCTGTGATTCTAACATTCTGTGATTCATTTAACAAGTTTATAAGATACCTCTTTTTCCAGTTGTTTTCTATTGCCAAACACTGAGGTAACTGATCTTACATTTTATGCCTTAAACTTTGGTGGAAAAGGATTTATAAGACTTTCTTCTGTTCTTCTACTTAATATTGTTCATGCTAGTCAGCTGGAATTGGAGGCAATCTAATTTTGCCTATGTTATTTATTGCTGTTGTGCTGTTTATTTCCCTCCTGACCTTTTCAGAATTGTATTGAATATTATCCCTTTACTATTCCATCCATATCACTTGCTCCCTAAATTAAGGATTATTTTTGTACTGCAGCTACCTTTATTTAGCTTTACAGATACATGTTGTGAATGTATTTTAACTATTAAAACATACACAGTATGCTTGATTTATCACTATCATAGGATTTCTCACAAAAAGCTCTTGTTCAGGAATGCAATATTACAATAGAAATTGCTATTTTGAGCTAGCCTGTTTGTTGCATACTGTGGTGTGAAACTGCAGGGGGTTAAGAGACACACACAGCAGCTCATTCTGGGGGTCATCTCTAAGTACATGGCAGAAAAGGTTATTAGGAGTAGCCAGAAGTGTGGGCTAGAAGAGTAGATGGTGAGATGGTTTGAGAACTGGCTGAACTACAGAGCTCAGAGGGTTGTGATTAGTGGTGCAGAGTCCAGGTAGAGACATGGAACTACCAGCCTTCCCAAGTGCTCAGTGCTGAGTCCAGTCTTTTTCAACTCCATCATCAACAACCTGGATGAAGGGAGAGTGTAAAATCAGCAAGTTTGCTGCTGATACTAAACTGGGAGGAGTGACTGACACACTGGGAGGCCATGCTGCCATACAATGACATCTAACCAGACTGGAGAGCTGGGCAAAGAGAAACCTAGTGAATTTCAACAAGGGTCAGTACAGAATCCTACTCCTGTGAAGCAATAGCACCAAGCACCACTACAGGTTAGGGGTAGACCTGCTGGGAAGCAGCTCCATGGAGAATGATCTTGTCATCCTGGTGGACTGTAAGTTATCCATGGGGCAGCAATGGGCCCTTGCGGCCAGAAAGGCCAATGGCATCTTGAGGTGCAGTAAGAAAACTGTGTCCAGCAGGTGTGGGGAGGTCTGCCTCCTTTTGTACTTGTTTACTTTCAAGATGTATATGATAGCAAAATGTCACCCTACCTTTATTTTAATCCCTCAGGTCTGAGTGTAAATCCTCTTGTCAAGTAGCAGAATCAGGATCCTGCACAGAAAAAGGAGGAAATCAATTACTATAAGTAACTACTTATATTTAGAGAGTAAATCCAGAAATAAGAGTGTAATAGGCATTCCTGAAACAGTCCAGAAAGGTTTGAATCAAATTAATATTAAACATTTTATTTTACTTCTGTTGGTGGTGTTTCTGAAGTAGAATTTCCCTACTTCCTAGAAATGACAGCTAAATTATATTCTCTGCAAGTTCAGCATGCTTAATGAATTCCTTTGGGAAGCTAGAATATCTATAACACAATTAAATTCCTATTCTTATGTAAATGAAGAACTTCAGGGTCCCCGATGGAAGCCTGCTTTTTGGCTACAGTTAGCAAGTGGATGCTATTAAATGACACATGGAGCCTTGAGCTGAAATTTAGACTTCACTAATTTGTGCTGTGACATGTGCAAACATGCTTTAGAGGAATGTGAAACACAGTTTTTTTGAATGTACCTGATGAAATGAGGATTTTTGCCTCTGGCTAGACTGTAGTCAGCAGCCTGATTACCTTTGATTTTCCTCAGTCTTAGCAGAATAAATTCATGGACCACCTTATATTCTTGTCTATATTTCCTATAATATTTATTTGGATTTCCATTTCTGTATTGTTATTATCCAGTTGAGATCATTGATTTAAAATGTAAAGAGTCTAATAGAGTGAAATAGTATTTTAGATTCTGTGTGTGCATTTGTGTGCACATAATTTAAATTAATACTGAAAAGGTAATACTGAAAAGGGAAACAAACTCTAAGTCAAATAGATAAAGTCCATGCAGCCTGTAAAGGAAAATAAAATCACTTACATAAATTTAATAGACTGAGTGAGATAGAGAACTGAGAAAACAATATCCAAAATGAAAAGAGAATATTACTGATTAGTTCAAGCTTTATGGTTGCTAGTAAAGTCCTTTGAGATCTCTGAATTAAAGGCATTCTAGAAATGCAAAATATTATTGTCTTGGAGGAACAAAGCTATATGTCAGTTCTAAAACACTGAAATACAATCAAATTCAAGCTGTAAGCATAAAGTGGAATGCTTCTTGTTCCATTTCTCTAGCACAGAAGATTTTCCCTCTCAAGATTTTATGATTTTCACTGTGAGTTCTCCTCTAAATACATTTACAGATTAGACCTGCTCAAATCATATTAATAGAGTAGTCAGTTATTCCTGATTTTACATAATGCTTTAGTGGATGAAACACTTCCTTAAGAAAGGAAATGCACACATCTAAAGAGTACTTTGGTTTGACTTATTACAAATAGTACTTGTGAAGAAAAAACTCCAACCCACATATTCTCAATTAGGTTTAAATTCGGTTCTTTTCCAATCCCTCTAAGAAATCTAGGCTACTACAAAGGAATAGTATATAGATTTATTAGATCAGTCAGTAACCAAGAAGCTTGTCTCTAACCCAGAAATGCCAGTGCTCTCCTAGCAGTGGTAAGGATTGTGATCATTATTCTCAGTATCAGAGAATGGCTCTGTCTTGCATTTTCTAAATTAGATGTAATTAAAAAAAAAAGTCATTAAAAACTGCACCAAACTAAGGTTTATAAAGGTCCTGTGTGAATCAGCATTTTTCTGACTGCAAAAACAGAGAATATCTTTTCATATTTTTAAGTACCTCTGGTATGTCTTTGAAGAGATATTGATGATCAAAGTTTAAAGTCATGTTTGGAACAGCATCTTATAAACATAGCATTAGGCATATGGTTAGTCGTACAAAAAGTTGTGTATTAATCACACAAAAGGCTTCTACTTGTGGCTTAACAGAAAACTAGAAGCCACTGAACAAAAAAAAAAAAAAAACAACCCAGACCTTCAGAAATTATATCTATGCGTGTGAGTTCCTGTGAAAAATACTTTCTCTCTCTTCCTCTCACTGTTTGCTTAATAATTCAGGATCTGACAGATTAAGCAAGGGGGAAGTGTTCAAGGTATGGTTGGATAGGGTTTTGAGCAACCCATTCAAGTGGATGGTGTCCCTGCTCATGGCAGGGAGTTGGAACTAGATGATATTCAAAGTCATAGAATCACAGATATTAGGGGTTGGAAGGGAGCTAGAAGATCATCTAGTCCAACCCCCCTGCCCGAGCAGGATCACCTAGA
>JAOEGS010010649.1:0-22965 GCA_025447755.1 Corythornis vintsioides
ATAACAATAATTCACCTGCAGCCCAAGGTTTCCTGTCAACTTCCCCTCCTCTTTGGGAAAGCTGCAGCTATTCCCTGAGCTCTTTCTCCTGCTGATGCCCCACTTAGCTGGGACTGACCTTTCACTCTGGCAAATAATTCATTTCTCGAGGTGATTTCTCCAGGTTGTTCTTCCTCCACCACACTTGCAGCCTTCCTCTTTAATGTCATTAGGGCTCTAGAGCTGAGTCCTGACTGACTGAGGCAAAACGAGTGAAATTAGTGGGGATGTTGCCTCCAGTCAGGGCTGCATTGTCAGCCTTCTGTCTTCTTTTTTTTCCCCCCATGCAGCATTTTGTCTCGTTTGAACCTGCTTGCAAACAGCCTGTGCTTACTGGTGCATAAAGTGAGTTAATTTTGATCTTTGGCTGGTGCTTGCAGGTATCAGTGCTCAGCACTGTGCCTGTGAGCATTGCTTTTTGCCTTTTCAGGGAGAATTTCTGCAGACCTGAACTTGCAAACTGAGAGAGTCAAAGTGGGAGAGCGAGTTGCTCGGGGTGTGTTCGGGTTTTGTCTGCAGCTCTGCAGAGGATTTTTGTTTGAGTTTTGATTTGTTTGGGTGTTTGTTTGTTTTCATAGCAAAGCAAACAGCTGACTAATATTCCTAAACGTTCTATACTGTTTCAAAGTGCTAGTGGCACTGCTAATTTAGTGATCACAGGAAGACAGGACTGTTGTGTGAATTGCAGAAGATTTTTCTCTTTGTTATTTTCTTTTATCCGGAAAAGCAACAAATCCTCCTCTGTTCATTTTATTTTTTTTTTCTAGAGCAGCAATAAGTTCTTATCTTAAACATGCCATGTAACGTTAATAATTAATCACAAGGATTAAAAATAGAAGTAAATATAGGCTAGTAATCTCACATCTAGATGAATCCTCCATTAAAAAATGCATCCATCATTGCACTGCTGTGTGCCTCGTGTGAGGGAGATCAAAATGAGATCACTGAATATTTCGGTGCTCTGTCTCTGTTTGACAATTCTTGTGTCTCAGTGTTTTGCTGGAGTCTATTTATAGCCCAGATTTTGAGCATCTGACACATAAGCTTCTGTGGACAGTCAGGGTAGTTTTTAAGTACAGAATACAGAGTTTGCTCAAGTTGAAAGTGCTTTTTTTTTTTTTTTTTTTTTTTTTTATAATCATACCTCCTTGTTAAGCTGTCACTTTTCCCTCCAAGATATGAAACGTGGCCATTTGTGAGCTTGGCTTCAGTCTGAAGGAACTGCTTATGAATTGAGAGCACAGGAGTTGATTTCAGGTTGACACTGACGTAACCAGCATCAGAGCTCTGCCCGGCCCCTTGGATGCACAAAAGCTGCAGCAAGGGAGCTCAGGTTTAGGGTGCTTTGGAGGAATGCAGAATTTCAATTGCCTTGGAACAAAAAAAAAGATGATTTTCTGTCTCTCCAGTCTGGCTTTCTGCTGCTGTTGGCTTAAGCAGAGCATAATGAAATGAAATTGGTGTAATTGTTTGCCGGGGGGTGTGCTGAGTGACTCCAGAGTGACACAGAACAGGGGATTCTTGTGGATTTCCAGATGAACCTCCCGGGGTGGCTAGTGAGGGGAGATGGGAAGTCTTCTGCACCCTCCCAGCTCTCTGGGTGGCTATTTAGGATTTTATTCCTCTCCTTAATCTGCCATACGTTAAAGAAAACACGATAAAGAAAAAAGCTCTGAATTTTCTCCTCTGAATTTTCCCATCCACATCTCCTTCAGCCAGATCAAACACATCTGCATTTCCAACCGTGTCTGGGTGGAAAGCACGTGGGAGATGTTTTGATAATGCCTGAAAGGAACAAACAATGGAGCCTCCAAGACACTGCTGATCTTCTGAGACCTTCCCAAACACTTGTGAGGGCAGCTTGAAACCCCTTCTTGAGGAGCTCTTTTCTCTCCAGAGGTTTCCTTCATGTGTGTGCTCTCTGGGCTGCTGAGGTGAAACATGAGAGTAAGGTCTTTGGTGTAAATTTTGCTTAATCTTGCCCACTTTTGGTGCTTACCTGCTGCAAGTATCCAGGGTACCATCAGAGAAAAGCAATCCTACCAGGACTGGAAGTTTCCTGAGCAGGACCTCCAAAGCTGGCCGGGTTTCACCCAGCAGTACCACAGGCAACCATGTTTATATAACCCTTCCTTTGGAGGTGGTGAGATCAGGAGCTTTGGTTGCCTCCTTCCACCAGTGCCATCCTTGCATTTCAGGGACATTGGAACCAGGGAGCTGCTTACCTGCTCAGAATCCCTTGACTGAGTTTGTTTTGCAGCTGGATCAGCTGGTTCAGTGTAGGAGTTCTTCAGGCCTTGTGACTGATGGATGTTTTTAAGGCCAAAAGGGACAGTTGCCTCATCTGATCTCCTTTGTTTTTGTATTGCATTAGGTACAAATATACATTATTAAACAGTCTAACATTTAATATATAAACCAAGATGTATATGTAATATAATTTTAATGCATGTGTGTTAAAACCTTAGTACAGCAGTGAGTTAATTTTTCTTTAAGCTGTGAGAAATTCTTAGTGTCTGGGTAGTCTCAGCATGTAGCTGGACTCAGTTTTTGGATCTTAGCAAGGGAACAAGCTTGCTGTGAACTCAGACACTGCCCAGCTCCTGGGCTTTTGGGCAAACTGGTCAGTTCCTGCTTAGGGAGAAGTAATTTCCAAGTGAATATTTATAGATGCTAATCAATGAAAAAGGGAGTACAATTATTTTTAGCCAAGTGAGCAAACACAGACTGTTTTGTAGTGTACAGACCTGTTCTAACACTTCATCCTTGGAGTGTGGCCTCACTCAAGCTCATCTCAGTGGAGCCTGTAAGGCACCTGCTTTTAACAATTAGATTTGACCATCTGTAGTTACCTTTACTGGTGGAACTGAAGAATAACTGGCCACCAAGGGAGAACTTCACAGGTTTTACTGGATTTGTTGGAGATTTATTCTGGTGCAGTTGAGAAAATCTAAGCTTGTGTGTTGTTTGTGTTTCTTCTTAACATCTTATGTGTTTCAGTCGCTGGATCACATCCAGAGCATGAAATGATTAAAACAGAAAAGAAACATCCAAGAAAACAGAGCAGTTTGGCTGATTTTCATTTCTAATTTCATTGACCTTGACCAATACCATTTCCACTGTCATCCTCAGTTACTTTATAGCTGTAACTGCCCTTAATCCTGCCTCCTGTTTGTGGGAGGGATATTTGTGTTGCTGGATGTTCAGCAGGTCTGGACCTCCCAACTAAAGTCAGAATGGTGATGGACCCCTGGCCATGGGAATGGAAAATCTCTGTTGGGTTTTTATTCTAATGTCTGATCACAATGTAAACTCCACACACCAAATCTGAGGAGGATTTCTGAAGTTTCTCTGGCTGTTCTGCTTGTGATCAGTGTAAATTCAGGCTTGTAAGAGCATTTCATTGTGTGTTTTTTTCCCCATTTTGCATGCTGCATTACACACCCATCCAGGATAAGAACAATTCAAGTATCCAGCTGTTTGTTTGTAGTAGAAATTACTGTGTGATACTGAATTAATTAGCTCTTAATGCAGATGAGTCTGATTTGTATAAACACTTGGAAAAGGAGGACAGAGTGATGACAAAAAAAAATTAACTGCTTATGAGAAAATTAAAAAAAGACTCCTAAAATGCTTTGTAGTTTTGCAACACAGCAAGCCTTCTTCCAGCACTTAATAGGAATTGTTGAGGAGTTTTTTTATAAAGAGGACTGCCTGGCTGAATAGAACTTTTGGCCTTTTATATGTTTCAACTTGGTATGTTTGCCAAGCAGTCTTATTACTTCAATCAATTTAAATTTGCAAGACTGATGAACCTGACAGAAGCCATTGGCACATCATGTGATCCTGGATGCTAAAAATACCCTTCTCTGTGGGTCTTACTTATTTCATGCTTTGAAGCCTAAGAAATGCTTGTTTTTAAGAGAGGGAATAAAAAGTTTGCACTTCATGGGATACCAATAACTTGCTGAAGGAAAAATACCTGGTGCTTTCTGTGGAGTCCTGGGTGATTGTTGTAGTTGGAAGTTATTTGCTTTAAAGAAGCGTCTGAAGATTCCAGTTGGAATCAGAACCTCACCCTGCTACACACACAGCGTGTGTACAACAGAGCATCCCCCCTGAGGCACTGGAGGGTGAGCCTGGGCAGGAGGGTGGGATGCAGTCACAAATCTATCCTCAGCAGGGATGGGGTAGGACCAGCTCTGACACCTTGTTTGCCTAATCCATCCCACTGAGCTCCAAAGCTTCATTAACTCCATGGTGTTCCCCTGCCACAGACAGGACAGCTCCAAGGGTTGCCCTGACTCTGCTTTCACCTCTGGCTCTTAGGAAGTGTGTTTTGGAGTCTCTGTGGGACCATCCAAAGTTCTGCTTTGGCCTCTGTTGAGGTCACCTGGCTCCAGCATCACTGTGCTTCTGCTATTAACTTGGAGCTACAAGCTACAGTCTCATCTTTGAGAACTTCCACTGTCCTAAGGAGCAGCAGAAGTTCCAGCCCTGCTTTTCAAGCTCAAAGAAGCCATGGCTGACCTGATCTGCTATTTGCCTGTGAAGAAGACACTGGTGGGAATGGACCTTTGGATGGCCCCATAGGTTTCTGTGTTTGTGTTGCAGAACAGCTGCTTTTTATAATAACTGATTAACAAGCAGGTTTTAATGAGTACCCAGCACTGTGGGTTTCCAACAATATCACTGCTGTTGTTGAGAGACTGGGGGGTGGCTTTTTGCTAATTCTCACCTGCTTCTTTCTGCCCAGAGAAGTGGGCAGCAGAGCAGAAGAGATGGGACTCTCAAGAATATGTTCTGCAGCCTCAGCCTTTGCACCTGACACTGTGTGAGCACGTAAATTGCATCCACATTTGGAATGAAGCTCTTCTTCCTCTGCTTGTCCTTCATGTTTGAACTGAGCTTGACTTCATTCTTCACACTTGGGAGTATTTACTTTGCTTGTGTTATTCCTTATCCCCCAAGTATTTGTGCCGTCTGCAGGTGAGAAGTTTGAGATGTGCTGAGCTGTCTTTCAGCTCCCTACATCTAACTTCTCACAGCTGTGGAATGTGGCAAAACCTGGAGGAACTGCTTTTGAGATGGTTGAGATCTTTGTAGCAGAGCTGCCTTGGCAGTGCTAAATGCCTCAGTATTAACTCAGAGCTCTCTACTGATGGTAGTGTCTGTAGTCCTCGGGAGGAAGAGTTGTCTGCTTGAAGCAATCTGCCAAACCCAGGCTCTCTTTGCTCCTCAGAAGAAACTTCTTGTCCCTTCTGATGTTTCATTTTGTCATTCTGGGCTGTTTTGTGACACCCAAGTGTTACCTTAGTTCTCCTGTCTCCGTCAGAACTGAAGGCAGATGTGGTGCAGATGAGAGAGTTGGGTGGTGGGTGAAGTCTGGTGCAAGTAGCTAGAGAGTTACTTAGAGAATTACCTTGTGTAGTGAAGAATTGGAGTCAGCATGATTGTCCTGGCAGAGGCTCTGTGTAATTTGCAAGTGGTTAGAGTTCTCTAATGGGATGAGCAAACACTTGAAGGAAGAACTAAACAAAAATTTGCACTTTGGGGATAAGCATGTGCTCTCAGTCCCACTCTCTGTCTCATTTAGAGGATTTTTCTGTGCCAGCAGCATCTCAGGGTTGCTGGAAAATCTGGAGGTAGTTTGCTCTTTGTATCTAAATGTTTTCTCTTCTTACAAACAGCATGACAATGAGAGAAGAATTTTTTTTTTAGATGGCCTGAGGAGAATCTTCCGTGTAAAGCCTAATAAAGATCAAATTAGAGTAAATAAGATTTGATTAGCTTCAGAAAGGCCAGTTTCATAGAACTAATCCTTGGATTTTTAATTCCCACACACACACACACCCCCCCCCCTTTGAACTACTTAGTCATCAGCCAGCAGTAGGATTGCTTTCAGCTGCTGGAGGCAGGACACAAATGAACTGAAGTACTGAGCAAAATACTGTGACTCTTCCTTCCATCTTCATCTCTTTGGTGTGGAGAAAAAATAAGTTCAAAACTTGTACCATTTATTTAGGTGTGGATCTTATGAGGAACAGCCCACTCCAATAGGTGCAAACACTGCTCATTAAATCAAATGTCCATCCTCTGGTGAAGTTTATCCACTCTCCATCCAGTCCCTTGTTAAATCTCTACTTTGGAGCTAAATATTGCTCAAGAGACCATGTCTGAGCCCCTGCTGGTATCCTGCAAGCCAGGGTAGAGAAAAGGCTGTTGTGGTGGAAAAAGAATCTGGGTGGATCATTCAAGGCTGGTGTTCCTAAGCTGACCAGCAGCTGCTCTGGGAAGTCTGGGATAACTTCTAGAAAGGGTTTTAGATCAGCTGGATAAAGAGTTAGGAATGCTGGGAAAACTGCCCAGCAAGAGGTGGTGCTTTCAGGGTTTGAGGTGTGAGTGGTGTCTTGTGGGGTTTTTTCTTTGGCTTTTTAAAAGTGTGGGGGATATTTGACAGTGATCTGTCTGTTGAAATGCTGTGTAGGATGAAATTGGACAAAGGCAAGTACATGGACTCAACTATTATTTATTTTTTTTTGCAGAGCTTTGGCTTAGTTTATCAGTAAAGGAGCTTTTTCCTGTCTTGCTGGATTCTGTTGTTATTTTGGCCGTAAGAAGCCTTTTGATGGTGAAAGGATGCATCAGTGGAAGTAAGCCATTCCTAATTCTAGCAGCAGAGCCTGCTCCTGCCTTGGGAGCTGAGACCCAGCAACTAAGAAAACCTGATAGAAAAATGTGGGCTCCTTGAACATTCTGGCAATTCAAAGCAGACGAAGTTCGTATTAAATTTACTTTGTCCCCTCAAAGATCAGCTTGGTGAGACATGCCCTTCAGGGCTAAGTTCCTCTAATCATAAATAAAATATGCACTTTCCAAAGAAGGCAAAGGAAGAAAACAGAATGGAAAGATTCAGCAGTAAATTTAGACTATTGCTTTGGTTTGCTCTGGTGCTTTTTTCCTTAATGGTCCAGGCAAAGGTTTTGTTCTCATCTCTTCTCAACTAACTTCCTTGAATTTTGCTTTATAATGGTGTGAAATGATTGGGAGATTATTTTTTTTTTTTCTTCTTTCACCTCCTAGTATTTAATTATGCAGCAAGGGTGCAAGGAAGATAACCCAAATTTGGGATCAGATTGTCTGCTAGTTACAGTAACTCATCTTACATCATATTACTGCAGCTGCTGGGTTTCTGGTGCTCAAACATCTTTATTATACATGTGAGGCAGGAATCAATGCCTTACATAATCCATCAGCCTTCCTCACTGAGGTGCTTATGCTTTTGCTGGAATGCCAACAAAACCTTTGCTCATCAGACAGGAATTTGTTCTGTCTTTAGGAAGATGCTGAATGCAGATCATCTCCCATAGACTGTAAACCAGATACTAAGGTCACCACCAACCTTAGTGATTTGCCCAGTGAAGCTGGGAAAAACCAGGTCCATTTTCTAACTGAATTTGGAGGAGTTGTTCTTGCCTTGCAGTGAAATGAAGCAAAATGCAGCATAAAAGCATTGCTGTGATGGACCCTCTCTGCTTCTCTTGTGCAGCAGCTGACTCAGATCTGCAGAAACACACGTTGATCCAAGAGCACCTCTCTCAGTCAGTTTGGTTTGGTATCCAGCATTTGAGAAATGGAAAAAAGAGACTAGCAGCAGTGAACTCTGCTTATAAATATTGCTGTGTGGCCTGGGATTTGTTTCAGAGGTTGCTTTCCTCAGACCTGGGGCACTGTTCTGGCTGACTAGAGGTAACCAGGCTGCTTGCTGGGTTGTGCCCAGATGTGCATGCAGCTTGTCATGAGGGTCTGCACTGGTTTCAGGGTGGTGGGAACTGATTGTGCTCTCAGATGAAGGCAAAGGGGAAAGCAGCAGCATCTCATCTTGCTGTTTGTAATGCAGATCTGAGCTGCTTATTGGTGTGAGATGCAGTGTCTGGACTTCACACCTGAGTGATAGGAACGTGGTTCTGGTAGATGGTGAATGTGCAGGTGAAAGCAAATTCCCCTTGGTTGGTTCCATGGAGTTTGGCAGAGTTTGGCAGAATTTGCCTGTCAAAGCAGCAAAGAATCACTCCCAAGGTCTCAATCCTCAGCCTGTGTAGGCATTTCAGTTGATGGCAACATCCCAGTCCATGCTTCCCATTCCTTGGGCCTCTTATTTTCAAGGCAATGCACAACAGCAGCAAGGCTTCTGCAGAATTGTGGTCTAAAGCATCAATGCCTTGTGAAATGGATTTCTTAATGGAATGAGCACTGCTATAATCCTAAGTAATCACCAATATGCTGGCATGTCTGGGGAGGAGAAGGAATCCATGAAATCATTTTTTTATGAAAGCAGTGATGAAGTAGGTTGCCTGGTGTGGGCATCACTGGGGTAGCCACGTTGGGATAGAGCACAAGTCACTGTTTTTGACTGAGCTGTTCCATTTTCATCAACAGCAAAATCAGATCCATGTTGGATTACTTGGAGGTGTAGCAGTGGGACAGGTGAGGGCACAGTTCTCATTCTGCTTGCAAGAAGGGTAGTTTTTTTTCTGCTGCTTTCTCATGTTGACCCAGCACAGCAGTGCAGTAATCCAAGGTCTTCATGGGACACTTAGTAATGATTAGATCCTTTGATAGAGCCACTAAATGTTCTGTGGAAGTGAGGATACTTTTGCAGAGGATAGCAGTGCTTTCCAGTGATCCACTCAGCAGGCTCTGCTCTGCTTCTGCCACTGGGCCACTTGTGTTTTCCTGCTTCCCACTGATAGTGAAACAGATGCACATCCCATTTTCCTTGGCATCCACTTTATTGCACGATGAAGGGCAAGGTGCTGCTGCCTGTGGGGGGTGCTGGGTTGAAGGACTGAAGGACTCTGCACTCAGAAACATCTCAAGGGACTAGTCAGGGGGGTTGGACTAGATGGTCTTTCTAGGTCCCTTCCAACCCCTGACATTCTATGACTTGAGGACCTTTTCCATGCTCATAGCATAGCTGAGTCATTTTGACCTTGTATTCCACAAACCTGATGCTGCTCTGAGCCAAATCAGTCTCTGGTTTACTTTCCTGCAGTGGTTACTTCTGTCCAGCTCTAGTTTTTCCTAGAACAAACTGGAGCATCTCCACAGGCTGACACCAAGTCTTCAGCCCTTCCCTACCTCTGCATTGAGGAGGAAGCAGCACAGGGACCAGACAGCAATTTGCATGATTCAAACAGCTCAGTTTCAGACTGAGGGAGTCCAGCCTTGTCTGCAGGTGGAAATGTGTAAACCTCTGAGCTCCATGTGGTCTTTAGCCCCCCGTGGTTTGTTGCTGCTGTTTGGTGTTGCTTAGACAGCTTTCCAGCCCTCCTTCCTGTGTCTGTGGTGTGCAGGCTGCCTGCCAGCTCTGCAGAGGAGATGGGCTCAGGAGCTACACCACATACCTGTGCATGTTTTGGTTGTTTTCCAGACTTTGAACAGAACCCATTGAGAGCAGTGACCACTGTGCTATTGCTGAACACTGCTAGTTGTCCCTAAAATCTGTGAAGCTGATTGACCTGCTTCAAGGACTGCTTCAGAGGCATAAAGAAGTCAGAGGGGAGTGTCTGAGTGCTCCTGCCTTTGTACGAGGCACAGGGTGGAAGTGGGCAGGAGACCACCACAGCCACCCTGTGTCATCCTTTCTGCAGGCCTGCAGCTGTCCAGGTGAAAACAGCATGGCTCCTGCTGGGCCATCCATCACAGGACAGCTTGACAGCTCCTGAGGCTGCACACTTGTGAGAAATGGGGATGGGAGAACAAGCTGTTCCACTTCAGGTCTCTGAAGTGGATTTGTGCCGTCGGCACAAAAGCCAGCTCTGTCCTCAAATCAGTCTGCTGCTTCCCAGACAGCCAAGGTGCCAGGGCTGCTTTCTGCCTGGGCACGTTCTTTGCCCTGGGTTCTGGCTGATCCAGGTGACCTTTAAAGCTACAAAGAAGGTCCTGGCCCTTTTCCTGCTGTTGGGCTCCAGTTGCAGTGTAGCTTCAGTAATTTTGGTTCCTTTCCCTCAGGGGAAGTGCCCCGGCCACATTTTGGGGTCAAGTCAGGAGAATCTTTTATCCAGTTTCTGTTGCACTTGATTCTGGTGCTGTGAGGAGCCCAAGGGATGCTGAAAAAGAAACCAAGATGGGATATAAAAAAACTTTAATAAAGTACATGGTGTTCATCTCACTTTGCCATTCTGGGTGGAGTTAGTGGTGCACCTGAGCTGAGGGGGTGAGGTTATCCATGTGCTGCTCCCTTCTTTCCTTTACTCTCTGTTTTCAGCACATTCCCACTGGGGGTGATGCTGACTTGTCCCATGTCACTCACCACCATTTTACTGCAGTCATCTAACATGTGAATCCCACAAATGAAATATGTCAGAAGGCAGCAAACCCAGACATTACTTTTGTTTGGAAGCAGCTCTTTTCTTCCCTTAACACCCAAGAGTTTAAATTCTCAATTACTGCTTCTCACACCAGGGTTGTAAATAAGGCAGCTCTGGGTTTTGCAGGCTGATTTTTCAGGTACAGCAACCACAGGGCTGTGTCTGTGCAAAAGGGAATCTCCTCTCTGCTGCCCCTGATTTATGACAGACTTTGCAAGCCAAGTTCTACTTGGATTAGGAAGATACACAGTGCAAATGGTTGAAGAAAGTGGCCTTTTGGGGCAGGTTAGAAATAAGTATGTCTCAGAAATGTTCATGTTAGTTCCTACCTTAACTGTGAAACAGGGTGATTGGGCCATAATTTAAAGGTGATAAAATTAAATAGGTTTGTAAAGAGGCATCTGTGTAGTATAGATACTGCTTCTGGCTGTAGCAGGCAAGGGAGGATCTCTGCAGAGCCTTCTGGATTCTGGTCTGTTCCTGGAGTCACTGTGTGCAGAAGTCCTGTCTGAAGGAACATTCCCATTGCCCTAGCTGGTCAATCCTTCCAGCCCAGCTCTGTGTGTCTGAAAGTGGCAGCCAACCAAGACCAAAAGAGACCAACAGGCCAAAAAAAACCCCAAACTGTAGCCCTGAAACATCAGCCTGTCTGTGCAGAGGGGCTTTGGGCTCAGGGTGTGCTCTGAATTGCAGTCAGGTTGCTGGCATGGAGAACCTACTGGTGCAGGCAAAGCAGCTCATTGTGATGCTTGAATAGACTTCTTGAAGGACCTGTGAGCCTCATTCTAGCTACAACAACATTGCAAGGGGTAAAAAGACTCCATTTCTATTGCTATTTTATTAAAATAGCTGCTGGCACAGCAGCACTGGAGCTCCAGTGGAAGCTGAGTTGGCTCTTTCATTCAAAGTCACAGTTCTTCCTGCTCATAACTTAGTGAAAAATTACCTGTGGAGATGTTTCTTGTTCCTGATCTCAGCCCACCAGGGTATTTGGTCTTCTAAATGCTTCATAACTGCTCTGTGCTGCTGAGGGTTTGGAAGTGACAGGGCTGGAAGGTGATTTCTTGGCTCTGCTTTTCCTGCATTGAGGGTCTGATGCTTTATGTTCCTTGGCTAATTTTGTTATTACAGAGACTGGGGACATGGATTCAGCTCTTCCAGCAGAAGAGGGGACATCCTCAGCCTCTGGATCAGCAGGAAGGGGCAGGGAGGAATGAGGATGGGAAAATCTTTGCCTCCTCTCTGCCAGCAGCAGAGCCTGAGGGCTGCTGAATCTCTGGCTGCTGCTCTTGGCCCTGGACCACTCTCCATCCTCAGTTAATTCCCTGCTCTTGAAGATCTCATGGGGAAAGGTTGAAGCCATCCTGGCTCTTGACCCCATGGCAGTCTTGCCTCGGTGCTGCCATGCCCTGCAACCTGTAAGGCTCATATCAAAAGAGTTTTTCTCACTGGTCCCACACTGCTAATAGATAAAAAAAAAAAAAAACAAAACCCAAATCTAAACCAGCAAAAAAACTACCTGTAGCTGGAAATACAGTGACCTCCTTTTGCTTAAAAGACAACCCAGTCTAGATGGAATTGCATCCGTTGTGTGTTTGCTTGCCATTAATGATCTGTGTGCCTCCAGCCTCCTTGCTCAGGGGATTGGGTATTTTCAACATAGAGTTGCAAGTGCCTCACTGAGGAACTATTCTTCCAGTATTTTTTGACATTTTCTGTTTTCTTAGCTGGGAAGAAATTTCTGGAGTTTTGGGTTTTATTGTTCCTTTTATTTGAGGTGGGGGAAGATGGGTGTTCTGCCTGAGAATTCCTTGCCATTTTTCCTTATTTTCATCCATTTGGACAGACTGAGCCACACACCCTTCTGCTGACATGTTGGATGCTGGGGTGGTTTGTTCAGTAAGATGTCCCTGGAGACAGGAGCCAGCTAGGCTGGCTCTGAACCCCTCATGGAATTCTGGCCCAGTGCTCCTATGAAAACTCTGCCACAAGCTCTCCTGTTTGGCAATGCTCTAGTCTTAAAAGGCCTGCTGACTTCTGGTCTCAGAGCAAAGTCATTCCACCATGGAGCTGGTAGAGGTGCCCCTCAGGGGTGCTGATGCCTCAGCAGAATTTGCTTTACCATGTGACTCCCCATGTGATTCCATTCTCATACCAGTCACTTCAGTTCTGCTTTTAAGAGCTAAAATGTAGCTGTCCTCATTTTTATTTCTTTATTTGGTGCCTTTGCCATCCAGGATATAGTCAAAAAGAGGGACTAAAATGAACAACTTGTTCTCATTAATTAATTTTTTTTCCACTCATTTGGATTGTGATCCAAGACTGGAGAACATCTGGCTTCTTTTCTTCTGATCTTCTTAATGAGAAGGGTCTTAAGGGTCTCTTTCAGGGTGCTGTTGTGACACCATCTACTTCAGGTGGAAGCAGGTTGGTGGGCTGTGCTCACAGCACTGTCCTACCTGTGCTCCTGCCTGGATTGCTGCAGGCTGCCATGCTCTGTAGAGCTTCTGGTGACTTGATTGTGAATGTGCTGTGGTGGATCCTCTGTCTTGTCTGGGCTGTTCATGCAAAGTCTCACTTGGCTTTTTGTGGTGCTGCAGGAGCTGTGGGCTCTGTTCTGCTCCCACCTCCATGATTTAGGGCTCAGTACAGCAAAGCTCTTAAGCCTGTGGTTTATTCTGAGCCTGCAGATGATTTCACTGAGAGCAGAATTTGGGTCTCTGTTCCAGTTTTTGTTGTGATGGTTTTAATGATGATCAGAGAGTCAAGATAAAACAGGTAGAACCTGAGGTTTCTGAATTGCTGGTGTCTCTGCAATGACAGAGCCAGTGGATGGGTCCTGTGAAGTGATGCAGATACAAAGCAGATGCTTCAGCTGCTCTGAACTGGTTCCAGATGTGTCTTCATGAGAAATGAATGAAATGAACTGGTTCCAGATGTGTCTTCATGGTGCTGTTGCTGGTGATTCTGCAGAGGGACAGTGTCTCTGCAGGTGACAGGCCCCAACTTGGTACTGCCCATGGGCAGCTCGTTCTGTCAGCCACCCAGCTGGCTCTGTAAAGCTGCTGAAGTACAGGGCTTCACCCCAGGCCTGGCTCTTCTGATGACTAAGCTGTTACAAGCATGAGGAAGAGAAACACTGAGGAATTTTCTGCTTTGGAAGGGAGTAATGTTGCTTGGCTGATTTGAAAGCCAATTTATGGCATCGAGTCAAAGGCAGCTGCTTCTTCCAATTAGAAGACTTACTGATGGATGGCTGAGGTGAGGAAGGGAAAAATCTTCATTTGCTTTTTCCTCCTAAAACAGTTGGCCTGCTGTTGAAGTGGTCATTTCTCCTCTGCTCTGATTAGCTTCTCATTTATCTTGGGAATGGGATGATAGCAGTAATCATTGTGGCTGTTTGGGTGTTGTGGAGATGCCATCTATCAAAACTGGCCACTGCTACTTCAGTGACTCATTGTTATTCTGGCCTGTTCTGAGGATATGCCATGGAACCAGCTCTGTTGTCCTGACCTTACAGATAAGGAATTGTACCTTGGATGGATGAAGTCATCTGCCTGAGGTTACTCAGACAATCTGGGGCAGGGCAGGGATTCAGGCTTGTCTCTTAACATCTTTTGGATCATTCTTCCATCTGCTGGTGGAGTCAACTATGACTGAAATGTAGGAATTCACGCAGGAAAAATTACTTTTTCTTGAACTTTCTGCCCCTCTTTGAGGTGGTGCTGTCATGAAAACATATGAAATTCTGTGTTTGGGTTACTTGCTGGAGTTTCAGCACAGCTGAAGGGCATCACTCTCTGCATTCCCTTGCGGGGAGGTTTTTTCACCCCAGTAAATGCAGGCGTGCCCAGTACTGTGACCACAGGACCAGCCACACATTTATCCTGCTTCAGCAGCTGCAGTTTATCCTGTGGCCACACTACCACTGGGATACAGAGGAAGAAAACACACTTTGGAGCCAACAGTCAGTGTGACAGCCCCACAGATGCTGTGACCTTGCTTTGCTTGGTATCCTGACCCATTTCCAGGTGCAAGGTTGAGTGCTCCCTGTTGCCTTCCCTGCAGCTGCTCCCCAGCTGTTCCTACCCATTCCTCAGTCTTTGTGGCCCTCAGCAAAGCTGTTGAGCAGCAGGCTGGAGAAGGCAGCAACATCCAAGGTAAGAGCTTGGCCATTTAACATTGTGTTCTGTCTGTGAAAGTGCTTCAGTGATTCTTTAGAGATGTGGTGAACACAACCTCCAGGTGAGACAGCATTGAGGAACACATTATGAGCTTTCAAATGTGTGAAAGAAAGACAAGGAGCAAACCTTCTCCAGGATGATTGTGGGTAGAAGTAATTTGGTTTAAGATGAAACAAGAGAATTTGGCTTTTTTTATCAGGAAAGACTTTCCCAAGACTGGGTAGGGAAAAAGGTGTGAAATGGTGGGACTGACTGGGAAGGAGACTGTGGAGTGCCCACTGCTGGTCCCTTTCTGTGAGTGTGAGGGGAGAGCCATTAGGTGAGGGTGGGGGTGTGATTTATCTTGGAGCTGGTTGCACAGCTCATTCCTGGAAATCCTTTGGAAACAGCCATGCTGCAGGTTGGGCAGGAGGGAGAAACATATCTTACTGCACTCAGTGCCACTGTCATCTCATCTTCTCTGTGGCTGAAGTTTTAGGGGGGGAAAAAAACCCCTCAAACAACAAACCTAAACCAAATCCTTGAATAAAAACCATCAAGAAACCCCTTTGGTTTCCTCTGGGGAAAGGAGGAGGGTTGAGCATTCTGCCTACAGAAATGTGCAAGGAGCTCCCCTGTGCTGACTTTTTCCCCCTTCCTTGTATTCAAATAAGGTAACAGGGCCCCATCTCAGCTGCAATATTTTTAGTATTCACATGCTTTTGCACCCTGCCAGGCAAAGGACTTTCTGTGGTGAACTAACAAGATAAAGCTGCCAGCCTCAGTGTTCAGCAAACGACCTCAGCTCTTAATCTTCCTCACAGAAAATAACAGGTTACTGGATGAAACGATGCAGAGAAAAAGCATCTGAGAAACTGCACAGTGTTTTCAATAAATCCTGGCTTTAGGTGGATGAAAAATGTTGTACAGGTTTTTTTTTTCCTTGCTGTGTTTTAGTGTGATTTCTTGGAATGCTGTTGAAATGGTGTATTGGTTGTTGGTTTGTGTGTATTGGTTTGTTCTTACTCAGGAACTTCTGAACCTGTTGTCCCATTTGAAGCAAACTAGATATAGATCTTGAGGTTATTTATATCTGACAAATCATTCTTACTGGAAGAATAATTAATGATTAGAATTAAAGTCCTTTAAGTTCCACAAGTACTGGAATTCAGAGAACTGATGCAAGAGGCCAGTGTGGAGTGGGAAATCTTTAAGAGCCATTCTGGATTTGCTTCTTCCATGCTAGATGAAGTCAAGGGGACTCAATCACGTCCAACTAGAACTGGAAGTCAAAAAAAAAAAAAGAAAAAGTATTAAGGGAGGTTTTAAAATGAATATTTGATTTGTGTTACTTCTGTTGTTCATTGTACTGCAGATTTTTCTTTCCCCCACCTCCAGATGAGCTCATATTCTCCTGGTTCATAGATTCTCCCAAAGCTGAAGTCATTTTTTTTAATGTAATTCCACATTATATCTGTGGCTGGGACATGTGATTTTGCATGAGATTTCTGAGCAGTAGTTGATGAGGCTGAGCTGACTGAAGTTCCCAGTTTGGTTGCCAATTAAACAGCAAAGACTTGGCCAAACTTCCCCAGCTGTGGTTTGGCCAGCAGCTCTGTTTGCTGAATCCCTTTTTTCTCCCCTGATTTCAGCCACCTTTCCCTTGCAGTGGTCAGCAAGAAGATAGCACTGATAAGGTAGGACTCTGGCTCATATGTGCTCACATCAGTTGGGTGCTGGGGTGGAGGCATCTCCCAGACAGATGTGGACAGATACCTGACAGCCAAGTGTAGAGAAATGGGGGTTGATTGGGAGGAAAAAAGGGATTTTCAGGGAGACTTTTGAAAAAGCTCTGATGAGTTGTGTTGGAGCTGCTGACCAGTTTGAGGAAGCAGGCAGCCATGGTGCACTGTCCCAACACAAAGATGATGGTGGTTTGGGGTTATTTTATTAGCTATAGCTCATCCTCAAGGAGAGCAATCATGCAAAGTGAGCCTCAGTGCTGCAGAAGGAGCCCAGCTTGCACCATAATCATAATGAGAACTTACATGATGATACAGCCTCAGCTACATGTCCAATCCACTCCTCTGCTTCTCCTTCTTACCATCCTTGCCCAAGAGGGACTTGTGACTGCAGTGATAATTATACCTCTCTATATCTGTCTTCATATTCTGCTCCTTGAAGTGTCTGAAAGCTTCCTCTTGGATGTGATTCTGCTCACCAGAATACATTCTGCTTTCCCAAAACAAGCACTGTGCTTGTTATAATTATTGCAGAAGTGCTGAGCGTTTTTCAAGTGTTTCTCATCATCCCCAAATGTGGAAATAGATGACTTGGCACTTTCTTTTTACTGCCAGCTGCTAAAGAGGCCAGTTCTGGATTAGTAGAACACAGGCATATCCATTGCAAAGGAAAAGTCTGTGGTGGTTGTACAGCACCAGTATTGCCTAAGCAACGTGACCATGTAATGCTGGAGACTCTGGTTTCTCTCCTGACTTATATACAGAGAGTTTATATTTTTCTATTGTTCTTTGATTTGGTTTTTAATTGTTATCTGCTCTTAAGAGCCAGGTGCAGATACTGGACCCCAGTGTCTGGTAGAAGAAATGGTCTTCATGCTGTCAGTCATTGAATCTCAGACTGGTTTGGGTTGGAAGGGACCTTTGAAGGTCATCTCATTCAATCCCTCAGTTGCATCTGCAACTAGAGCAGGTTGCTCAGAGCCCCAACCTCACCTGGAATATTTCAAGGGAAGGGGCATCAGCCACCTCTCTGGGCAACCTGGGCCAAGGTCTCACCACCCTCAGTGTAAAGAAAAATTCCTTCCTTCTCTCCAGTTTAAATCTTCCCTCTTTTAGTTTCAAACCATCACCCCTTTTCCTGTCAACAGGCCCTGCAATGAATTCTGTTAGTCTGGCAGCTGTAGGGAAACTTTGAGGGTTGTTGGAGGCCTTTGTGCTTTTCTAGGGGGAAAACATCAATCAAAAGCCTGTTAACCTTCAATTAACCCTTGGCAGAGGGGCAGCATTGGGGTTATTGTTTGTTTGATGGGCCAAGCTAACCCCCTGCTGGACTGGGACCTGTGTGCTGGCTGCTGTACAAGTAAAGGGTGACTGGTGCTGTGCTAATAGTCCTGTAAGGACTTGTCACAGTCCTGCACTCCTTGTCATCTTCATTGTGGAGGAATTCTCAGATTCTTAGAGCAGATACTTGCTTTTTAATAATATTCATACTAGTAGAAGCTAATACTGGTTGTCATAGAGCTGTTTAGGTTGGAAAAGGCCTTTAAGAACATAGAATCCAACTGCAAAGCTAAAGCTGCCAAGCTCATCAATAACCATGTCCCTCAGCACCACATCCAGACAGCTGTTCAATCTCTCCAGGGATGGGGACTCCACCACTGCCCTGGGCAGCCTGGCATAGCTCTTGACAACCCTTTTGGGGAAAAAAAATCTTTCCTGCTGTCCAACCTAAACCTCCCCTGGTGCAACTTGAGGCCATTTCATCTTGTCCTGTCACTTGTTCCTTGGGACAGGAGCCCAAACTCCCCCTGGCTCCAGCCTCCTGTCAGGAGCTGTCAGAGCTAGAAGGTCTCCCCTGAGCCTCCTTTGCTCCAGGCTCAACAGCCCCAGGTCCCTCAGATGCTCCTCACAGGACTTGGTCTGTCCTGGAGATTTTGACCTGGAATAGACATCATCTAATTTAACCAGTATAACCAAAACCAGGCAGCTCTGCCTAAGAGGGCACCCCCACCAAGTGTTTGGCCTAGATTTTTTTTTCTTCCTAATTTTAAGAAAAAAAAAGCTTGGTTTTCAAAATTGTTCTCAAATTAGCCTATGACTCTACAGCTGAATTTCTATCTCCAGATTGAAGCTCCTCCCTTCAACCTCTACCAAAGGCATTGAGGGCTACTCTCAAAATACCAGTATTTCAAATTCAATTTCCAATGTGAATTCTCAAGAGGATGCAGCTCCCCAGACAGTTCTACAAGGCCAGTGCCTTTTGCAATGCACTTTGGCATTCTGTCTGTACCTTAGTTACATTTTCCCCCCATAACTTTGGCTTTACCAGGAATTACCATGGTGTCCAGTCCGTGTTTACAGTGGTTTATCCATAAGGTGACTGCAGAGGAATCTGATCTCATGAGGACTCTGAGGTATTTTAATCACTTAGCAATGCTTCCCTCTCTCCTTTGTAAGCAGGTAAGATGTGGAGCAAACATTCTCTTAATTTTTTTTTTTTGTTGTTTCCCCTCTTCAGCTCCATTTTCCACCCTCAATATTGCTTGTGGCCAACTGGGTGCAGGCAGCTTTCCTGTTTGGGAACAGAACAGTTCAGCCTGGGCTAACTGAGGTTTCAGGCTCTCAAAATAGGTCTCCTCCAAGGTAGGAAGCAAGAGGTGGTATTTCTGTCTTGGCTGACTAGCTCACAGCATCCATATCATGTGGTGGAAACATCACTTGGTGCCTCAGAGATGGCTTGTGGTGACCTGGGTAACTTGAGCAGGGGAAGCAGTACTCCCTGGGCTTCTTGTGCTGCTGTCTCTGTGGCTTCATCCCTTTGGAGGGACAGTCTGACCTTGTCTCAAACACCTCCCTTCTTGGGCTTGGCAGTGTTTGAATCCTGGTCAGTTCAGTGATCCAGTTAACCAAGGCCAAGTGTGGTGCAGCTGAAGGGAGGAAGCTGCAAGGAAGAGAGCATGGCATGAAGTAAACTACACCAAGAGAAGGGATGGAAACATCTGAAACTGGCTTTTCTGCCAAAGCCAGAGCCTTAAACTGTCTCTAGGGCATGTGTTGGATTTTTGAAGCCAAGCTGGGTTGAACCTGGATAAAGATTCCCAAGTTGCCAGATCTCATCTCAACTGTGTCCCAGTGTGGTCTCTGCTGTGGCAAGTAAAGGGCTTGGCTGAGCTGAGCAACCCAACACTGATTGTGGTGGCACCACTCATAACAGGTCTTTATTACACAGCAGGCACTTTGGTTTGTATATAATGTGTCTTGTTTCCAGGCAGGGAGCTCTCTGCCCAGCAGCTGCAGCAGGGAATGGCTCCATGAAAAATCTTCCTGGGAATGGAGCCTGCTGGCTTTTGGTGTTTCTGAGAAGATGAGCACAGAGGTGAGATGCCCAGGAGGGGGTTCAGTGCATGTGCTTAGATTCATTTTCATTTTAACAAGGAGTTCAGTGTTTGCTGGGACCTGCGTGTTCCAAAATGCTCTGCACATCACTTCAGCAATGCAGGAACCATTGCCTTCTCCCTGGGGGAAGGGGCACCAGTTTCATCCCCAGTGAGTGAGATGTGGCAGCTCTGAAAGTGTGATGCAGCTCCCCTGATGCTAAAGCATTTTTCAATGTCTGCAGGTTGTATGGAGATACTGGATAAGGTGGAAATAATGTGTATTTAGTTTGACTTTCTATTGCTGCCTGCCTGCCTTCTAGGTAGTTCATCTGCAAATGCTCAAATGGTCTCTGCTGCTGCTTGCCAGAGGAGGGTTTTGTTTTTGAATGGAGCAGTGTCTGCAGCACATGAATCCCCAAATCAGACTAGCAGAGACCTGTGAAAAATTAATATTCACTGAAAATTCATACAGGCTTTACTGGACTTTCCATTAGGCTCTCCACTCTTCAATTATTGCTACAGAAAATTTTCCACTTGTTAGAACCACTCTGGTCATGTGGGCTTAAAAAAAAAAAACCACATGACAAGGGCTCAGGGTAGAACTGCAACCTTCCAGCAGCTCTCTGCTCCCAGGAGATGGTGGTGCTGATCCCAGCCAGCTTCTACAAGGTGTCTGTTCTGATCACAGGCTGTTGAGCAGGGCAGAGTCTCAGCTTAATCAAATAATCTTTCAGTATATCTGGGATGATTGTCTGTATCTGCCTATTTATAGCCCCATAACTGTGTGTGTCAGGCACGTGTCCCAGATTGTGTCTGAGAATGTGTTTCCATAATAGATTTACAACTGTGGGAAAGGAGCGTGGTGATGGGCATGGAATTTAGATGGCTCCCTCCTGCTGCTGCTGCACTTTGTAGTTGTGTCTCTTAAGGATGCTGTGGAAAAGCAGGGGGGATGCTGTGGAAAAGCAGGGGGGATGCTGCAGCTGCCTCGGGGGGTTTGATGTATTTACCTGTAGGATCTACAGTCTGCCACTGTACCCTTGAGTGGAGGTGAGGAATGGACAGCACTCATTTCCAGGGATACAGCTCCTGCTCTACCTGAACTGCAGAGAGACAGGGAATGCAGCTGGAACACGAGCCTGGGTGGGATGTGGGGGGTTGGCAGGTCCATGGGTATGTTGCAGGCACAGAGACATCACTGCTCTGTGTGATCTGCTTGCAATCTTGACACATCAAGGCTGGATGTCCTCAATTCAGCAACACAGAAACAGAGCTGAACTAAAGCAGCCCCAAATGAGGTTGTGCTTTGTGTCAGGATGCAGGATGGATTTTTTCAGTGGGTTGGGTTTAAAGAATTCTAAAGATTGTAAAAATCTCCAGTTTGTTCCTGGCCTCAGCTTGGAGTGATGCCTCATGACCCTCTTCCCTGCAAACTCTGGGGCTCTTCATTTGATGCAAACCTGGCCAAAAATATTGGCAGTTGATGATAAATTGCCATCTTAATTTGTCATCTCAGTGGAGATGGTTCATCTTCAGAACAGATGTGGCCAACCAGTGAGGCTGCAGTAAATCCTTGAGTGATCCTTGCATCTGAATGAGGAGAGGGACAACCTACCTGCAGAGAAGGGATAAATGCTACATGGACTAATTGTTCCCTCACTGCTTTCTGTTCTTCTTAGTCACAGATGGAAAACTTCAGCTGTAGCTTGTGTGTGACCACTTGAGCTCCTTCAGCTTGCAATGGCTGATGGAGCTTTACAAGGTGATTCATAGAGTGGTGGAGGTTGGAAGGGACCTCTGGAGATAGTCCAGCCCCCTGCCAGAGCATGATCACCCAGGGCAGCCCACACAGAAACAGATCCAGGTGGATTTTGAGTATCTCCAGAGGAGGAGACTCCACAACCTCCCTGGGCAGCCAGTTCCAGGTTCTGCCATTCTCACAGTGAAGTTTTTCCTTGTGTTGAGGTGGAACTTCTTGTGTTGCACTTTGTGAGTGTTGCCCCTCGTTCTATCCCAGGGCAGCACTGAACAGAGCCTGGCCCCTTCTGCTTGGCATCCACCCTGCAGATACCTGGCAACATTCATCAGATCCCCTCTCAGTTTTCTCTTCTCCAGGCTAAACAACCCCAGGGCTCTCAGCCTTTCCTCATAAGAGATGTTCCAGTCCCTTCATCATCCTCATTGGGCTCTCCACTATTTCCCTGTCCCTCTTGAGCTGGACATAATGTTCTAAATGTGGTCTCACTAGTGCAGAGTGGAAGGGGAGGAGGAGAACCTCCCTGGACCTGCTGGACACACTCTTCTTTACACACCCCAGGATACCATTGGCCTTCTTGGTCACAAGGGCACATTGCTGTCCCCTGGATAAGTTACTCTCCACCAGGACTCCCAAGGTCCTTCTCCATGGAGCTGCTTTCTGGAATTTCATGGAAGGGTGGAACTTGGCAGCAGCAGAAGCAGCATTTCTGCACTTGTGTAGAAAAGGGATAAATCTGTAGGAGAACAGAGCATCATCTGTTCTCCTGCTCTGAGAACAGCTTGTTTTTTCAGAGATCTGTCTCTTCATGGGACAGCTTTGTCAACAACCACAAAATAAAATAAAATAGGAAGAAAAGTTAAAACTTCCTCCAGAACCTCCAATTCCCAGTGATCCCAAATAAAACGAAATATAAGCATCTCTCTGATTTTAAATAGCATATGGGTGATCAGTCCTCCAAGTGGTGATAGCATCAGTAACACTGATTGGATTCAGGGAATTAAACAAAAGAACCAAATCTGTGTTGCTTTCATCTGCCTCAGAGTGGCTGAGGGAAAAATCAATACTTGTTAGCTAAATAGGGACAATATTGTCAGTGCTGAAAGTGATTTTTCCATTCTCCATTTAGAGCTTGCAAATGATCTTGAGCCTGTTCATCTGAGCCCTTGCAGAGGGACAAAGGATGATTTGGGGGGTTAAGACTGAAATTGGGACATCTCTTTGGGACTCTGGATGGTCATGGCCAAGAGGCCCCAGCTTGTCCCTTTCTGTAACTTGTCAGTGCAAATATCAGCTCAAACAGCTCTGCTGGCAGCCAGCAAAGGGGTGTCTGCTGATTCTGTTCCACCTTAACTGGCTGAGCACTTCTCAGCAATTTATAATTAATAGGGACACTTTCATGGGTTTACTGGCAGTGACCTTATCTGCAATTTACTTTGCTTTCTGGATTCTTGAAGAGAAGTGTGGATTTAAGCAGTTGAAAAGAAAGCTGAAGCCATTTTGTGCATATATATA